>BMAO01007967.1:0-89713 GCA_019973975.1 Trichonephila clavata | reverse complement strand
AAGTGTAAAACAAGAAAAAATAATCTCGTGTTATGTGTGTGGAGGGCCG
Source organism: Trichonephila clavata (assembly GCA_019973975.1). Lineage (NCBI taxonomy): Eukaryota > Metazoa > Arthropoda > Arachnida > Araneae > Nephilidae > Trichonephila > Trichonephila clavata. The sequence goes on along the minus strand of BMAO01007967.1, from coordinate 89,664 downwards.
CATTTTGCTAGAAATTGTGTGAAAAAAAACGGCGAAGTCAGAAAATAAAGATAAAAGCGTAGGGCATACCATAAACCAAATAAAAACTATTTCTAATCAAAATGACTTTTTGTTTAATGAATTGCAGTATGTAGACGTAATGTTGATGATATCCCATTAATTGCCACTTTGGACAGTGGAGCCAACTCAGTTAGCATAAATAAAAAGTACGTTTCAGCGAAAAAAACGAGTGCATTCTCAAATCATCCTAACCAGTTGTTTTGGCGAACGAAGAATTGCAAACGTTTTAGAATTTACGATCTCATTGAAAGGGGGAAAAACACAAACCATCCCCGCGGCAGTGTGCGAGATCGAGGCAGAAATATTAGAGTTTATGAGTTCTTGAAAAGTGGATCATAGGGAGCAAGGTCAATTGATAGAATATGCAATCCGGTGTGTTTAAAGGATGGAATAGTGGGGGGGGGGACAGCAGATTGATGAGTCAGGATGTTTAGTTAATTCTGAGAGGATTATGGATAAGTCTAATTTGTTTTTGCTAAAGGTATCTGAGGCATACGAGGAATGTTCATATGATTTATCACATATCTCGAATAGTGGATTAAGGAGTAAAGTACATATACTAATAAAACATTACAAACCAAATAAAACGAGATCTACTGCTTTGAAAATGAAAATAATTCTGTCAGATGAAAAACCCATTTGTCAAAGATTACGTAGGCTATCTTTACTTGAAAAGCGCGAGGTTGAAAAACAAACAGATCTGTGGTTAGAACAGAGAATAATTAGAGAAAGCTGTTCAGATTTTTCGTCTCGTATTGTGGTGTGTAAGAAGAAAGATGGAACGATGCGTTTGTGTATCGATTATAGAAAGAAAGCTAAATAAAAAAATAATCAGGGACAGATATCCACTTCCTGTAATTGAAGAGGTATTAGATAAATTAGGGAACGGTAGAGTATTTTCGACGCTAGATTTAAAGAATGCATTTTTTCATGTAGATGTTGATGAAACAAGTAGAAATACACAGCGTTTGTAACGGAAACAGGTCAATACGAATTTTTAAAAGTACCATTCGGTTTATCTATTAGCAGTAACTATTTCCAAAGATACATTAATTACGTGTTTAGAGACTTATTAAGAGACGGTACTTAAATTATTTATTTGGATGATATAATAATTCCTGCAATAGATGAAAAAGAAGCTTATGAAAATTTAACTCGTGTGTTAGAAATCGCTTCCAAATACGGCCTTGAATTAAATCTAAAAAAATGTCAGTTTTTGCAAAGAAAAATTAATTTTTTAGGGCATATAATTCAGAACGGTACAATTCAACCTTCATCGGAAAAGACAGTAGCAGTCTGTAACTTTCCAGAACCTAAAAACGCGAAAGATGTTCAGTTTCCTTGGATTAACAGGGTATTTCAGAAAATATATTCCTTCATACGCTATAATAGCCAGACCCCTTAGTGATTTATTGCGATGAACAAAACCTTTTGAATTTGGACATGATCAAAAAATAGCTTTTCAAAATCTAAAGAACGCGTTATCAAATGAACCTGTATTACATCTTTTCAAGGAAGGCGCGAAGTTAGAGCTACATACAGATGCATGTAAACTCGGTTTAGGTGCTGTGCTTTTACAACAAGGTGAAGATGGAAATTTCTATCCGATCCATTATATGAGCAAAAAGACTTCCATTCAAGAAGAGAAATTGTGCAGTTATGAACTAGAAGTACTGGCGGTTGTCGAGGCTCTGAAAAAATTTCGAAACTATCCCCTCCGGAGAAGAAAATTCCTAATTCGAACGGATTGTGCAGCATTTGCGAAAACTCTAGACAAGAAAGAGTTGACACCAAAGATTGCTAGATGGTCGATTTTTCTACAAGAATTTGATTACGAGGTAGTCCATCGTCCTGCAAAACAAATGCAACACGTAGATGCGTTGAGCAGACATCCCATTATGCTAGTGACTAGTGATGAATTGACACACAAGATAGTGAAAGCTCAGGAAACTGATGAGTATATTAGAACCATTAAGCAGCTGTTGCATGAAGGCAAAACTACTGAATTCATCATAAAGAATAATATTTTATTTAAACTTAGTGAAGATTAAGAACTGTTAGTTGTGCCAGAGATGATGCAAGTAGATGTGGTGAAGAAAGCTCATTCGTTTGGACATTTCGCTGTGAAAAAGACAGAAGACTTGGTGAAAAGAGACTATTATTTTCCAAATATGAGGAAGTGTATAGAAAATGTACTAAAAAACTGTGTAGAATGCATATTAGTCAATAAGAAGAGAGGAAAGGGATAAGGTTTTTTACACCCTATTCCTAAAGAAGATCTGCCGTTGTCAACATATCACGTAGACTTCATTGGACCATTGCCAACGACCAATAAAAATTATAATCACTTATTCACTGTGATTGATGCATTCACAAAATTTACTTGGTTATATTCAACCAAAAGTACAACAGCTCAAGAAGCCATTGAAAGACTAAAGTTGCAACCAAAAACTTTTGGGAATCCTTCACGAATAATTAACGACAAAGGAGGAGCATTTAGATCGAAGGAATTCGAAGATTACTGTGCTGAGGAGAAGATTAGTAATATTCAAATAACTACGGGAGTACCAAGAGGGAACGGACAAGTTGAAAGAATCCATGGAGTGCTGATTCCAGTGTTGACGAAGATGTCCATTCAAGACCCGACTAAGTGGTTCAAGCATGTCGATTCATTGCAACGTGTACTGAACAGTGTACCTTCACGCAGTACAAAGTATTCGCCATTTGAATTACTAATAGGAATCAAAATGAAAAATCCTGAAGACGGCATGATAATAAATTTGCTTGAAAAAGAGAGTCAAAATCAACTATGTCAACATCGTGACAAACTTAGAAGAGAAGCAAAGCAAAACATTTTGAAGATACAAGAGGAAAACAGGAGAACTTACAACCGAAAGCGGAAAAAAACTCACCAGTATAAGCAAGGAGAGATGGTAGCAATCATGAGGACTCAGTTTGGAAACAAATTGAAACTACGACCAAAATATTTTTGACCCTACCAAGTGACTAGAGTAAAAATCCATGACCGATATGATGTTGCTAAAATTGGAGACCATGAGGGGCCAAATGTAACGTCCGCATCAGCAGACCAGATGAAGCCTTGGTCTAAGCATTAATGAAGAAGAACGAACTTGTATAAAATATTTGTGTAACTGTATACTAATCTATGTTCTTTTTTTGTTTTTTTTTTAGTTTGTATATTTCAGATCCTTAATGCGTGAGCAGTGAGGACACTGCCTGTAGGATGCCCAAGAAGATGTGGGAATTTCTACATAGACGGCACAATAGAGGGCGCTGGCGACGCGAGCCACCAGAGAGCGAGGGGACTAAAGAGAGGGATTAGCGAGCGAGAGATCTCGACGAGGAGGTCAGAGCCAACGCTGCTAAAGAGGAAAGTAACCGGGATCTAACTGGCCGTGTAGGGACCAAGTGGCCCGATGCTGGAAGGATAGTCACGTGAAGGTGACACATCCATCGCCTGAATTCAATAAGTTAACAGGAACTGTATGCAATTAACATCCATCTACGCCAGTGTGAACCGTGGTGTGATAATTATAAGTGTGAAAAGACTGAGAAACTATTGTTGAATACGAGAAGTAATTGTTCAAACGTCATTATTCATATATCTGTATAGTAGTGTGTAGTACTGTAATTGTCCACATTAAACGTTAGTATTAGTTAAAAATAGTGTAGTCAATGTGAATACCCCTAGAACTCCGTGTCATAACACCATATATATATATATATAACCTAAAATTTAATTAAATTCTTGTAATTAACAATTTATTTTATTAATTAATGCTAATTATTAATTCAATAATTTATTTTTTACTGTTTTTTGTTAACAAAATCGACAAAGTCAGAAGAATCATTTGGTATTGTCTAGACGTATGATACCAGTTAGGGGACTTTCGACCATGGACCCCCCACCTTTTTGTGTGCGCCACTGCATACATCATACTCAGATTAAATTTGGAAGTCCGTTGAAAAGTGGAAATGGTCTTCATTTCCTTATAAATTCAAAACTTAATAAAATACCTTTTAAATTTATCGCTATATTTTTTTCTTTGAATTTTTCTTCTATTCCAAGGATTTATACAAAGTAAACCACATAACTCAATACATGAGCAGAAAATGAATTGATTCTAACGTATGCAGATTTTCTTTCTTTTTTTTAAAAAAAAGCTTGCTTTTTTATTTCATATCTTATTGAGACGTCAATCTCTATCTCGAAGAGGGAAATGGCCTTCATTTTTTTTTCTTCGGACGCTAAGCTTTTCACATTCCGGTGCCATTTAGCATTTCGGACTGATTGCTTATTTCCGTCATGAAATGATTTTTAATTGAGGATGGTAGTAACATTGCTTTAATGCGAGTTATGAAACGAAACATTTTTTAAACATCTTGTAGCATTTTTTTCTCAGGGAATTGACCTTCTTTTAAGGAAGAATGAGCAATTGCTACAACGGGACTGTGACTGAAAATGCGGTCTTTTGAATAATTTCTAATATAAAAAAAATGTTCCCTTTTTCTATCAATAGATTTTTTTACCTTTTAATTTTAAAAGAAAAGTAAACCTGATTTAAAGCACCTGCTGTAATTTTTGTTCATTTTAAGCGCTCTTTGTGATATATCTTACATAAAAGTTCTTAGGCTTTTTTTAGGGTAAGATCATATTAAAAACTCAAAGAAAACCGAACATTTGTTTCCCACTAGAACAATGATCATAGACCTAAGACTTATGAACGTCACCCTCCTACACCCTACCCGATTGGAATGGAGTCTCGAAAAAAATCGTGCCGATAGAAATCCTCGAGCCGCGTCTCGTATTAAATTTTCGTAGCTCTGGGCCCTCGGCGGGCCCCTCCAGACGCTGGGTCCTGAAACGACACGAAACTTTTCCTCCGAAGAGAACCGCTCGTACGATTTCGACGAACAATATCTCTAACGGTGCGTCTCGACGAGTTCTTTCGTAATACTTACGATATCGGCCCGCGGGCCCTTTTTCGCGAATGCCGCGGCCCGAAAAAAAAACGTTTTTCGGCCGGAAATGACCGAAATCCGAAGTTTCCGTCCGATTACCATAAACGAGGCGTCTGTTTGTGCGTATTCGAACGCCATTTATTATCATATAATGTTTATATCGCTGGCACTTTTAGTTCGAAAGTTACGGGTAAATAACGCGTTTCGACCACCTGACTTAGAAAAAAATTGACGTTTGATCGGAAAACTCAATTCGCCTATAAAACGGAAACTTACGCTGTTAGGGTAGTTGTAAACATCAAAGGAAAACAAACATTTGTTTGCCACTAGAACAATAGTCATAGACCTAAGACTTATGAACGTTAGAGGTGGGTAGTTGTTTTGGCTCGTGAACCACGTTGTGGAAGCGGAGGATATACCGGAGGCATTCATTAGTTAAGTTTTCATCTCGGAAAAGATATATATATATATATATATTATACTATAAAAATCACAATACACATAAGTTTAATAAAATAATGGCAGTTTTATTCTATTTATTTACTGGGCTAATTTCGTATCTATAGCTGTACACACACACACAAGTGTATTTAATTTTAGAATCAGTTTAATGAAACAAATATACTCTCTCTCTATATATATATAACATTTTTCTCTATTTTTTAAGAAAAGGAGGAGATTGCTTGTTGTAAAATTCTCTTCATAGCCTGCAAGTTAAAGTCAGTAAATTTGCATCTGTATTTACTCTTGTTGATCTTCATGTGGATCTTCATATTGACCCCCCCCCTCCTAAAAAACTCCTTACGGATCACTATTTGCCCACCCCTGATGTACGCAATAGATGGGTTTTAAAAAATATAATGTATATCCAGAAGTATTTCTCTACAAAAATCTTTGATTCATCTCTATTGGAATTTATTTGAATTAATACGAGGGTCACTCTGAAATTTTTGAGATACTCCTAGGTTTTTAAAGTTATACTTATACAAAATTTTAGGAGTGTTCTAAGTAGTCTCCTTCTGCATCAATGCACTTTTTTCGACGAATTTTCCTCAGATTAAATGCCTCAAACCATTCACTTCTTGGAATTGATGGAAAAAAATGCATTGATAGACACATCAATCTCTTCTGAATGAAAACGACATCCTCGTAAGTTCTTTTTTAGGTTAAAAAATAACCAAAAGTCCCACATGGCTAGATATGGTGAATAAAGTGTATGTTCTCTATCACTTCAATTTGTTTTTGTTTAAGAAACTCAACTGTGTTAATTCAGCTGTATGGGAAGATGCAGTGTCATGGTAAAACATTAGTTCCCTAACATTAACTTCTTGGAGAGTTTCTGGAAGACATTTAGCGATATACCAGTTTGCTGGTACTACCTTCTGTCCTTCCAACTTGATGGCTTTGATCAATCCCGTACTTATGAAGAAAACGGCATACATTACTTTTTTCATCGCTCGTGATCTTTTCACCATTGTTGGCGTGGGATCATCTTCAAAGACTCATACTTTGCTTTCTTGACGTGTTGGAACGTCGAAAAATTGCATGTACGTTTCCTCACCCGTTATAGTTTTAGAAATGATGTGGTGGCCACCATCATTTAGCAACTTAAGGGTTTCCTTACTGATTCTGACACGCTCCTCTTTTTGGTGCTCAGATTATGGGGAACCCAACAGCAAGCTACATTTTTCATACGTAATTCTTCATGAATAATTTTGCGAATGGCAGCGGATCCAATGTTGAGTTCCTTCTGTATCATTTGGTAGGTACATCGATTATCATCCATTAACATTTTTCGTATGGTAGGCACATTATCCAGGATTACTGCCGACCGCGACCTTGCCTTCCTGTGTGTTCTTCATCCTGAAGAGAATTGCGATCACAGAAAATTCTTTAAACCATTTGAATACAAAAACACGATATGGAGATTCATCACCTAATGCTATTTGAAGCCGTTGAAAGCATTCCTCTTGATTTAATCATAGCACGATAATGTTCTAGCGTCAACTCCATTTTCTCTTCTGTCTAAAAATTATTCTATGCTAAACAACTTGAAGTAAGTCAGTAAAAAGTCGTCTGCTGGGTTAAAATGCTTTGTATTTTCAAATTAAATTGTAAATTTTCTTTTGTAACTTCTCGTCTTCATGTATCTCAAAAATTTTAGAGTGACTCTCGTAAGTGTTTTAATGTTTGCTTTTAAATCGCATAAAAGGTTACGCTGCTGTTCTCTACGGTTTTCATAACAGTTTGTTCTTTACAATAAAATCTTTACGCTCTATCTCTTTACTATACAGCAGGGATGGTCAACCGGTGGCACGCGTGCCACAGTGGGGCACGGTGGAGTTGTAACAGTGTCACGTGAAGACTTATTTTAAAAATTTATACACTTAAAAAAATATAAATAAATAACATTTTTTCACAATTTTATTGAAATGCGGTTGTCTCAGGCAAAAACCATCAAAATCTATTTTAAACACACTTAACTGCATAATAATAGAAAATTATTAAAGAATATTCTATCATCGTTGTGTGCGCTAGCTCTCCAAAGGGAATGCACTCGAGCGAGGTTTCGAAATTAAAGGCAACGTGTTTTTTTTTAAATATCTGGAAGAATTGCACGATGAAGTCTTGCTACTCAAGAATGACGATTTGCTAGGGAATTAAGCTTTTCTTACCTTTATTATGGAACCTTTAAATATTTTAAGTTAAAGATTACAGAGAAAAGATAGTATTTCCCCTAAATTAATTGATCATATAACTTTTGTGAACAAGTCTTAGCTTTCTTTGTCTCGATTTTAGAGAAAAAGGATTAAAAATCATCACAATAATGCAGGGACTACCTACCAAATAATATTCTGAGTTGTGACAGATTTAAAATCTTAATATACATATTACAGAATTCATTCAGTGCTAGGTTTGATGATTTTCATGATGATAAAAAAATGCTGATTTTTTCATAAACCCATTTTTAATTATTCCGCAAGACGTTAATTGTTACCCATCTGAAATCCAAATCAGAATTAGTGACCATAATGCACTGAAAAATAAATATAAAGAATTTATTAGAACTGCAAGGGATCCAAATTATATTATTGAATTTTCGAAATATGTACCAAGTAGCAACTTTTCAAATTTACACAATTTGGCTGCCAGATATTGTTGTTAATTTGTATCAACATATGTTTGGGAATAATTGTTTTCTATTGTAAACATAGTATATATAAAACCAAGATATTGCTCAAAACTAATTGAAATGCACCAAAAGAAACATAATTTTGTTTAGCATCTTAAGAAACTAATCCTAATAGATGACTTGGTGAAAAAATCTACAAATTTAAAAGCCACATTAAGGGGCATAGTACCTTTGACCCTTCTGAAAATTGAATTTTCAAAAACTAAGAAATTAATATGGATTGTTAAGAACGTTTTAAAGCAAACCTCGTCGAAATCTGACAATAATTAAGCTCTCAGCACTAAAAAATGTAAGTGTCAAAAAATACTTAACCCTTAGAAAAATGTTAAGAAACAGATCTTTCTTTCGGTTCTTTTGTTTGGAATTTTTTGATTTGTTATTTGTTTCATTAGTATCTTGCACCTAGAAGCAACATGAAGTCTGCTGGAGACTCACCTCGTACTTTTAAAACCTGGTCAAATGATGAGGTTGACAACTCAATTTTACAGCTTAGAATTACTGACCAAAAATATCAGCATCTTGCAAAACAGCAACTGATATTGGTCTTAAATGGAGCAACATTGATATTTGATGATGGACTAGCTAATTGCCCAGAGATTATGAAAATCCCGTGTTTTAAAATAAATATTTTTCTGATATTTCTGATTTTCAGGCATGAATAACGGGAGTGGAAATTGTCTATAACTTTCACAAAAAAGGCTCCAAAGACACAGAAAATGATAAAAAAAAATATGCAGGAACATTTTATGAAAAAAGAAGCCTTAATATATGAAATGTATGTATTTTAAGTGTAAAAAGGTTTATTTTAATGCAAAAAAAATTTTAATTTAATCTGTAAACTTGATTTTATCAGTTTCTAAATAATTTCCCACTTTACCACAAGATTTAAAAAAAAGTATCGGTTCCAGAGCTACGATATTTTATTAAATTAGTATTGTACAGAATACAGGCAGTCTTAAGCTTTCATTTTATATAAAAATATGGGATCTACCTTCAGTCTTTCAAAAGTTAACTTGTGGGTAACAGAACGAAAGATATTAGTTTTTTATTATTTTTGTATTCACACTTTATGCTAGTTAAGAAAATACAATAATTGTATAGCAAAATTTTTTCTTTTATTTTAAACTTTGTACTTTGCTGCACAAACTGTATGAAACTCATATTTAAAGGAGAACAATTAACTGGTTTATGAGAAATCGAAAAAGTACGTCAAAACATGCAATATCAAGACCCCACAAGGTACTATCCTCCTCTTTAAGTAAGTACCGACTGTTTAATAATTATTTAGAATCAAGTGTTTCAAGTTAATCATTTTTATTTCATACCTAACCTAATTGAACCTATAAAACATTTATTAACACAATAAAACCTAAGTTTGTATATATTTATATCTTATTTTAAATTTCTAATAGTACAGACTTGCATAAAAATATGTACTATTTGCGTAAATATCCCATAATAACCCTTAAAGTAACATTTTCACCTTTTTTGTTTGTTGGAAGTGGCCCTCATAACTTTTTTTAAATCAGATAGTGGCATTCTTCCCAAAAAGATTGGCCACCCCCTGCACTGCAACTACAAACTGAACTAACTACACAACTTACTTCGTAATCTTAAGAACACGAAGAACAAAAAAGTGTTAAAATATCTAATATTTGTATAAATTTTATAAAAGTGTCACACACACACAGAGAACAAATATGCCTTATAAGGAAAGCTTATATTGCGCATAAAAGCATTTAAAATACCCGTAGCTTTTAAAGTTTTTTAAGAAATTCACCCTTTTTAGCGCGTTTTTCACGTAGTGGAACAAAAACTCTATTAGGACGCAAATTTCGTCTTCGACTTCGTTCCATATTTTGTCGTACCTTTTTCTCAGCCAATAAGCAACCATTTGACCTCGGGTTTTCGGCATTGGGTCGCATTTGTGCCCTAGATGAGCCGAATCATATTTAAATTTTCCCATAGTTTTCCCGAATTTTCCTACAAATTTTCCTGAAAAACGCGCTAATATTACTTGGTCATGCCAGTGATTGATATCTTGTTTATGTATAGTTCCGTAGTTGTTTGAGGGTTGAAAATTTAAAATAATTCATAATGATATTTAAATGTAAAATAAAGAATAGTACACAATTAAGTGTAATATTATAATGGAGGAAAAAAATAACTCTAAATCTCTGTCTCTAGTACAGTTTTTATTTACTTCTTTTTGAAAAAACAATAAAAAGCTTCTGGGTTGGAAAATCTTAAATAAATTATCAAAGTAATCACATGACCTCGCGAATGATTATTTTTATTATTAAATAAAAGTATAATTTTACATTTTTGTGGCTTTTAGGCAAAATTTTATTCGCAGACTAATTTTATGTAAAAAAAAAGTTCATTTTTTGAGAAAAGGGTATAAAATATAAACGAAGACCTTTTGAAAAGAATTAAGTCTTTTAACAAAAGAAAGAAACTAAATGATTGAAAAAAATAGTTTAATCTGAGTAATATTTGCTCATAAGATAACTGCTTGAAACATTTTTTTCGCTTAAAAAATATTTTCGTAAATTTTGTCATTCACGTGTTCCGCGTCACTTGAAGCCATATTCATACGACAAGAATGACTATATTTGGTTTTCTTAATCTTCAAATTTCTAAAACAAACCATTGGTGTATTTTGAGACTCGACGATTAGATTTAATGGGCAGCAACCCATCCTCAAGCTCTTGTACATTATGTTTTTTTTTTAGTGAAATCACAGATCTTGAACTAGGATACTTTAGCCACAAAGTTTCTAATTATGGCAGCCCTTGACATGCTGGGAGAATCACGTTTGACAGAACGAGTAAAGCTACTACTAATTACAACCAATTGGGAAATAAGAAACCTATTTTTAGCACAGAAGGTGATTTTCAAGTGGTTATATAAGAAGATTTTATATCTTTTTTAATGAGAATGATAATGACAGCTTTTTTTCCTTCGCACAGAAATCAAATGATATATATATATATATATTTGCATCGTAATCAGATTTCTATACTTACATCAGCATCAGATAACTCCTTTGGATTAAATTAGAAAACTTTTTTATACAAAATGGTTTATATGTACTTAATATGCCGTTTACTCTCTGAGATAAGTATAACGACATTTTAGCGGCGAAATAGAGTTCATTATTTTTGGATAGTGTTACTGTTAAAGAAAGCTGAACATTAAGTTTTAAAACATCTGAGACCAAACATTTGTTAAAGACCGAAATGGTTGAAAAATGTAAAAATTTTCTTTACATTCAAGTAGAAAAAAAGGACCGTATATATAAATATTGTAATACTTATACAAGTATGTGAGATTTATATGGATATTTATAATGGGGATGATAAATATAATTTCATTAATATTTTTTGGTCATGGTAGCCTAGTAATCACATGAGTTCGAGTATCAGGAGTTCGAGCCTCGTCCCTCTGAAGACCTGTTGTGTAGAGCGGGCCGATACTTGTTAAACCTGTCAACGCTTAAGCATCCTCCGGTTGGTGTGGTGTGGTGTGGAAGTTAGGAGAGGGGATTCCAGCTCAGGACTCGTCCTCGTCATATGACTATGGTTCAAAATTACGAGATCCGTCACCAATAGCTCTCGTACACCTTTAAAGTGTGACGTAAGCATTACTCTCTCACTCCCCACACTCGTTAATATTTTTTAAAATATTACACAAGCAATAGCGCACACGCACACATGCATATACTACACATATTATGAGATAAAATTTTCCAATAAGATTATTACTGCACAAGGAAATTATATACTCTCACACTTTGCAAGGAATGCAATCCATATTTGAATAAATATCAAAATATTTTTATATTTATTTTATTAAAAAAATTTTTATAAAATAAATTTAAAAATAACTTTTTCGTTACTTATAATAACCCGTAAAATATTCGAACTTTTCTCGTTTTGAATTAAATAATGTATCGCTTAAGGAAATAATTCAGGAAAGAAACGTGAAAAAGCATACTGTATAGAAACACCAGGAAAAAATAGTTTAAACTAAGCGATTATCGCAAGAAAAAGTATTATTTTAAATAAGTCATGCAAGAAAAATACCGCATGTGATTGTATAATTTACTTAGAAAAAAAAAGAGAAATTCATTTTTAAATTAATATTATTCAAGTAGAAATATACACTGCTGTTTGTAAAAAATGCAACACCATGAAGGAAGCATCAGAATAAAATGAACTATGCGGCATATATTAATTATAGGATGTTGCGTAAAATAGTTAAGTTTCAGAGCCACCGCACATGCGTGGCGTGCGCAACGCCCTCTGAACTGATGCTGAAGGCGTATAAGTAGAGTGCTGTAGAGGGATGTTAAAAATAGTTAATGATTATTTGTTGGTGACGAAAGTTTAGTGAGACCTAAGTATGCCTCCACGACGAAATAAGAAGAATTTACAATAACTTACACGTAGTTTGAACGGGGGAGGATTATCGGCCTTCGAGAAGGAGGATTTTCTTCTCGCGCAATAGGAGCTCGTGTGCAGCGGAAGAGTTCCACAGTAATGCAAGTTTGGAAGCAGTGAACCGACGAGCACCGAACAACTCGAAAAACTGGCAGTGGACGACGGAAGATGACGTCAGCGCGCAACAATCGACACTTGCTCCGCATGGCGGTGATCAGGATCCCCTCACGGCAAACCATCGACGGTTGCGTCTGCAATGGGCTCATGAGCACAGAGCCAGTTAAGCTGAACGGAACCAAGTTGTCTTTTCAGATGAATCACGCTTCAATATGTGGGACCATGATGGCCGCATTCGTGTTAGACGATATGCCGGTGAACGCTGTCTTCCAGAGTGTGTTATCGAACGACATAGTGGCGCCTAACACCCGGAGTTATGGTTTGGGGTGCAATTTCGTATCAAGGACGATCTAATTTGCTACGAATTGAAGGTGATCTCAATAGCAACAGGTACGTCCATGAAGTGCTACAGCGCGAAGTCGTTCCCTTCCTTAAAAGGTATCCCTGGAGCTATTTTTCAGCAGTATAATGCATGCCCACATGTTGCAAAGACTGCTTGAAACTTTTGTTCAACCCAACACATGCAACTTCTTCCTTGATCTGCTGATTCGCCGTATATGTCACTTATTGAACACGTGCGGGATTTGGTGGGTCGGCGTCTCGCTCGTGATCCGCGTCCTACAGCTTCAAAAGACGAACTTTTGGTGCGCATACAAGCAATATAGAATTCTCTTCCACAAGCAGACATTCAAAATCTGTTTGACTCCATGCCACGTCGTATAGCAGCTCTTATTGCAGCGCGTGGTGGCTACAACAAATACTGATTTCGGACACTTAATATAGTTTTTTGCTTTGAAAATTTCGTCTATTATTTGTGAGTGAGAGAGAGAATATTAACGCGCGTCGCACTGATTAGCAACACGAGGGCTTTTGGCGACGGTCCGCGTAATTTTGAACCATGGTCAAGTGACGCGGACGACACCTGAGCTGGCACCCCTCTCTCCTAACTACCACACCACACCAACGGGAGGACGTTTGAGCTCTCGACAGATTTAACGTGCATCGCTCCCCTACACGGCGAGTCTTTAGTGGTACTAGGATCGAACTCATGACACGCTAGCCATGATCCGATGCCTAGACCACTCGGCCACCGCGGCCGTCTCGTCTATTATTTGTATTAATACAAGTCGTTTGTGCATTAAATTTCATTTAATTCTGATGATTCCTTCAGGTGTTGCATTTTTTACAAACAGCAGTATATTTCTTTTCATTGTGATGGTCTCATTAAAGGAAGAATTTAAAGAAGAATTATGTGTAAAGAATCCAGTCTTTTGAAACTATTAGAATAGCTACAGTTGGAATTCAAGTATTAATATAGAATTATTTTACTAGAAAGTTCATTAACCAGAAGTAAATAAATAAGCAAAAGAAATCTGGAGAGAAAGTTTGATAATATTAATTTCTGTTCTATTTCTTAGTAAGTAAAAAAAAAAAATTTTAATCTGAAATAATACATAATCTCATAGATTACGAAAAAGCTCTCTATATAAGTTAACTGGAATTTTTTTTTTCGAAATATGTAATATTTTAGTGGGGAAAGACTTGTTTCTTTCTTAGAGGGCGTTTAAAGTTACAAGAAAAAGTTTTCTTTCGGAAAATGTTATTAACAAGCAACAACAAGTGAATAAATAGAACTGATATATCACATTTTTAGAGTTATTTACCGAAATAAGTTTTTCAATACGTGGAAAATATAACTGACGTCAACTTAAGGGAAATTTGGATCAAGTAGCATTTCACATCCACTGAGAAGTGTTGTGAAACTTACTAGTCCAAAATAGACCAAAATAGAACCGTCTGTAATAGAACCGTATAATTCTGTAGTTTAAATAATGGAAGGTTGTGTGAAAACTAATATGAGACCGAGATAATAATGCCTTTCGTCTTTTACGTCAGAAGAATTGTTATTCAGCTTTTACCTCCTGTCGAAAATGGCCCATTAAGAGCTCCCAAATAGTACGTTATCTAAATACATTTTTCTTTTTTGAAGTATTAAAAATGCATCTGGTGACGCATTTATTTAGATGTCGCATGGTTTATAAATTACTAACATTCTTCATTCCAAAATTGACTGAGAGCTACTCCTCAGAATTTAGATGTTAATAAAATAACGATTTTATATTATAAATATTATAGATAAATTTGATTTATTCTTTTAATAAAATCATTACGATGTTATATTAAATAAAATATAAAGAATTTTTTGTCATCATATATACAGGGTGTCCCAAAAATAGCACCCAAACTCTACACAGCTAAATTCCTCGTTGGGAGTACATAAAAAATGCCCAAAGGTCTGTAGCTGTACATTTCATAGTTTACGAAAAAAATACGGTGCTTGATAATTCACGATGGGGCTACGACCCATTTCTGTGCATATGTACGTGAGTGGATGGATATTGCATACTCCGCCCGCTAAATCAGACATATGGGTATGGTTCTTTGGCGGTCACGATCACCAGATCACACGCCGTTAGACTTGTTTCCTATGGAACCATCTCAAGAAAGTGGTGTAGTGGTTACCGTAGTGACTACACAAACGGACTTTATTGCTCGTCTGCATGCTGCTTGTACTTCGGTGGACACCGCGCTGCTGAGACGTATGCACTCATCTATTCCACGGCGCGCTCAAGTCTGCCTCGATATGCACGGTGCATTCTACATTTGCCTTCATAAATATTTGTAAATACTGCTGTTGATGGGACCAATACGACTGTGGCGTCATCCTTTGTCTTACGAAAACTATGCATCGTACAGGTACATCTCTTTGGGCTTTTTTTTATATACTCCTAACGAGGAGACTGACAATGTAGAATTTTGGTGCTATTTTTGGGACACTCTGTATACGTTAAGGAATATTAAAATTAAGCTTGTATTATTACTCATAGTTTGGGCCATAAGTTCTCAACGTGGGCGATAACGCTCCCTTGTGGGCGTTTGAGGCTTTCAGGGGCAGTAAGAGACCAAGAGAAAATTAGGGGGCATTGAGAGGGCAAGGAGGGGCTCAGTCAGATTAACCAAATATAGTCTAAAAAAAGACTAGAAAAACACGCTGATTATGTACTAACAAAAGTAAATTTTAAAAGAGTGTTTTCCTTATGTTGATTGTTTGTATTTAAATCATTTCTATATCGCATGTACCAAAATTCACATATTTCGGTAGTTCCGGAAGTGGATGAAAAACTTAAAGATTACATTACATTCAAACCTACATTAAATTGAATGATATAGTGCATTTTAATTTCTTTAGTGCACGTGTTGTCTTTGTGAACAGTAGGAAAAATGTTTCGTCCACTGCATTTCATTACGTACATTATCCAAGAAACATAATTAAATATGTTAACCAGGAATTAAAATGTGATTCTTTAAAGGCTGAAACTGTCAATTTATATTTATTTTGAAAGCAATAATTTATTATGAAGTACTTTGTATCACCAAAACCCCTGCCTGTCCTTATAACAGGTGAGCAAAAACTTTTTTTTATTCCATTCTTTTAAATGAAGAAGAAATTCAGTAGCGTTTCAATTCCACCAATATCCTATCTATGACTAAAATATATAATATTACACATTTAATTATATTTGCGGCAACAGCTATTTCAGATTCGCAAGTAAAAAAAATAGGGCTTTCGAAAAATTAAATTAAAAAATATGTTCTATTAGTAATAGGATATTTTTTAGAACTTAACTCTTGTTTTCACACTCTTATTTCTCTAGAGTGGGAGGGGGAGGTAGAGAAATATTCACTAGAAAAGGAGGCCAGCAGTGTACATTTGGAATTGAAATTTCGGAAGAATATACGAAAGAAATGAAAATTAATGAAATCTTGAGAACTCAGAGAAATTTAATGATTTAATTAAGGTTGATGAAGAAATGTAGTTAAAAATTTAAGTAAATGATAGATAGGAGTGAGACAGTTTCGAGTGAAGAATACAAAGATAAAGGTACTGAAGTGAAATCAAAAATGGGTTTAGTAGCTTTTTATGGTAAGCCAAATGACGTGACAAATATAAATAACCCAGCATTGTTTGTGTGTAATATGCATAATGCTTCCTTCAGAAACGAAACTGAAAAAGAAAAGCTACAAAATTAAAAATACAATCTTTTTATGGTGATTATATAGCCATTTTTAGGTTTTTTGAAATTCTTTGGAAGTTGCAATTCATAATAATGTTTCATTAACAACCTACTTAAAATGTTATTTAGAAATATTTGGTCACATAGATATAACTATGTCACTACATATGCATAAATGTTTGTTTATGGAGCTAGTTGTCATGCAACTATGTAAAAGGATTGAGAAAAATGGATGTTGCTATAGAAATTCACGTAAGGTTTCTAGATTTACAAGGTGTACCTGCAGTGACATATAGCAATTTACTGTGTGTGCCCAGTAGTTCTCTAAAACTTCAGTCGAATTACAGAGAACCTAACATAGCCAAAGTGATCAAGGCCAGTGGCGTAGCTACCAATGGGCTAGGCGGCGCCGTGCACCGGGGCCTTCAAGCTGAAGGGCCCCTCGGACCCTGACCACCAAGCAAGCCGAAAACTTGCGATTCTCCTACATTTAAGATATAAACTTAATGAGTTGCAAAAAACATAACTGTAATCAGGGTAACTTAGTTGAAAATAATTTCGAATTTTTTTTTTTTTTTGTGGGGAGTTTCCCTAATTTCTTTCATTTATTTATATGGTGTTACGAACTTTACTTAGGGAAAATGTTTATATTATTTTTCAATTTTTTCATTTTTCTAGTTGTTACTTGAAAAAAAATTTCAAATTCCATGAAAAATCTTACCATACATCTTAAAAAACCTACACAAGAAGCTATGTCTTCTTGATCATTTTATTTTTAATAACAATATGATTCATAATAAGCTATTTCCCTGTTTCAGTATTTCGCAATCTACTCGTATCTGCAATAGACTGATGTAATTTTGTCCTCTCCCCTCCTCTGTTCTTTTGCAGAGGTTTTTTTTTTTTTTAAAACACTTATAATAATATTGTATTATTTTCTTGTTCATGCATATTTTTTGTATAGTTTCCTGTCTATCACATGCCAGATCGAACCTGGGTTATCACTAAAGTTCCCACAAGAGAACTCATACGCATACATGTATGTAGTATGTAGCTTTGATTTCCTATGTTATGCAGAGCACGATAAAGGGCTGATGTTAAAGAAGAAGTCACTTTGTATACTTAAAATACCAATATAATTTTTTCTTTTTTCTTGATAAACCCCAACCACACAAAATAAAGCCCCCCCCCCCACCCTTTTTTTTTTTGCACGAGGGCTTTTGGATACCTAGCGCCACTGATCAAGGCTTCCCAAATAAGGTGGTTGGGGTATGTATTTCGATATAGCGATGAAAATCCTGTAAAGAAAATAACTTTTCAAACTCCCGAGGAAGATCGAGAACAAGGTGAATGGATAAAGTAGAAAAGAGGTTAAAGGACTTGGGAATTCACCGATGAAAAAACATAGCATCAAATAGATCAAGATGGTCTAAGCTGACTGAGACAGCCTTGGCCAGTAACCGGCTGTAGTGTTTTGAAAGAAGAATTATTCAAAAATTGCATGAAGGGTTTAAATTTTAATACGAAGTATATTTTTATAAAACTGACGAACCGTTTGACATTTCATTGTTGCTTCAATAAGGGACGAGGTAAATTGTAGAGGATCTCATTAACATTAATTAATCCAAAATATTCCAATGTAAATGAATATTTATTTAAGAATATAATTTCAGATCAAGGTTACTTATTACTTAAACCAGTGTTTCTCAAATTAGGGAGCGTGGTAGACCTAAGTGGAGGGCGCGAGCATATCGAGAAGTCGAATGTAAAAGATTATTTTTAAAAAATTATTAATTTATTGAAATGAAGTATTCAAAATACATTCTAAAATATGAAAAGTAACACACATAATAATTATCCTATTACTAAAAAGTGTTATAATACTTTCTCCTATTTCTAAAATGTAACTTTAAATATTTATTACTTAAAAGTAACAAATACAAAATTGAATGCTTATATTGATCATTTATACGTTTTATAAAAAAGGTCGAATTTGCAGCTTTAGCGTATAAATACATTTAATTGCATTCAATACACTGTCATTGTATAAGTGGGAAGGGGAGTGCGAAGAAAATTATGATTGAAAATTGGGTCGCCAATTCAAAAGTTTGAGAAGCACTGACTTAAACAATAAAACGAATGATCATTTAGGGAACAAATAAACCTAGCTCCGTAATTCTATTCGCACACGTTGCTGAAAAATCAAGCTTGTCCTCATAAATATGATTCATACGAAGGCTTCTTTCAACTTAGAAGTGAAACTTGCATATGTCTTCATTGAGTAGATATATAAGAAAAATCAAAAAAGTATTTTTCTGTTCTTGAAGCCTTGTGAACCATGATTGTTGATTAGATGAGTATGCAAAGGACAGAGATTTATTGCTAAGGGTTTGTGCTTTATCTGTTTTCAAAATCATGTAAGAAAATTTATCAAAAATGTAAGAACTACAGTTCTTTCTCCCATAAATTTTTTAAATTTGCAATAGAAGGAACATAATGAAAGAAAACATTTTTCGTCTCCAGCGATTCAGGCCGTGCAAGGGAAACCCCCAAAATGTGAATCACATAATGTTTTTCGTTAATGATTTTTCTCTTTCTTCAAAAGGAAATAAAAAAGAGCGTACTTCAAATACAATTTTACTGCAAATTTTTTCCGGCTATAAACAAGACAAATTATGAAAATGATGTTCAAATACGTTGCATATACGATAGATGAGCTAGCACAGCGTTTCTCAAACTGCGAGGCGCTCTCCCTAGGGAGGTGGGATAACCCTACGAAGTGGGCGCAGAAAATTGGAAGTCGAAAACGAAAGATTATTTAAAAAAATTATTGATTTACTCAAAATAAACAAATAAAATATATTCTGACATGCAACATATTAAAAAATTATATGCAAAAACTAACACTTATCTTGATATTTTGTACGGTTTATAATTAATCCCTTAAATGCCAAATAAAAATTACGCAATTCGCTCCCTAATATCGCTATTTTTTAACGCGTAGGCGAATGCATGTCGTGTAGTATCGGGGGGGGGGATGAATAAGCAAATACTCTGAAATAAGTAAACCTGTCGCAAACCCTGTCAAGGTCCTTTTATTGCACTCCATAGCCTTCAGAATAGTTTTATAGATAGCAGTTCACAGAAAAAAAAGATCGGACTTCGGAATGACGTATATATACGCCCGGGGCAATTAACGCTCTAGCTGAGAGAGACGTTTTTTTTCCGCCAATGGCACTTGAAATGTAAAAATCGTTTGTAGCTTAGCGTCAAGGTATAAGTATTATTGAATTTTATTCTTGGATGGAGGGGGCGCGATGAAAATTATGATTGAATATTGGGTCGCAAATATTGAAAGTTTGGGAAACACTGGGCTAGCAAATCATTTATCCTGAGAAAAATAGCTGAATCATTGAATCTAAGAGAATATTGAGTTATTTATACATCCAGAAGCGAAACCGCGGAAAAGAATATATATGATATTGTCGAGAGAGAAAGAGTTTTCTCTGCGTCGCACTTTTTAGTTGCACGAGGGCTATTGGCGACGCACCTCGTCATTTTGAACCATAGTCACGGCACCTGAACTGGCACCTCCTCTCTTAACTTCCACACTACACCAACGGGAGGACTTTTGATCCTCAGGGGACCCCTTTACACGGTGAATCTTCAGTGGTACTAGGTTCGAACTCATTACACGCCAGCCAGGCGTCTGTGACCTTGACCACTAGGCTGCCCCAGAAAGGATGAGGAATCTAGTTGGTGCCAGGTTGGTTGGTCTAGGGTGCCAGTTAATCACCCAATAGAGAAGTCTATGAGCATGAGGCATTTAAGAAAATATTTGATTAATCAATTGGATCCATAGTTAAATTGATGACGATTGGTATATCCAGGGGTGTAGCTACCCCGTATCAATGATATGAGGCCCCAAGCTACAGGGGCCCCAACATATATGAGGGAAAATTGTTAACATATTAAGAAGCCCTAAAAAAGGGTTTACAAGAAATTTTGATGCAGGGCCCACTCAGGATTAATAACGCCTGTGGGTATAAATCTTACTTAAAAATAAATTAAATTACCAAGTCCGTATTCTTATTATTTCTAAGCGAGCATTTGGTATTTTTTTAATTGACAAGTGTATGAAGATAATGACTCAATAATGCTCAACTACGTGCGATTGAGGAAGGAATGTTTCTCTCACACACACACACAAATTCGAAAATTAAGTTAAATTAAATAATAACAATATGCTTAGTCTTTTTTAAAAGTCGCCTTTCAATGTGAAAATTGTAGAATAGAGTCAGCATATTAAATAACTTCACATAAGAGGAAATTTCTTTTTAGTTCGATTTTTTTAAAACAAATATATCTGGAACAAATTTCCTCATAGCCGACTGGGTGGCACAGTTGATTTGTCATTGGCCTTCTGCACCCAAGGTTGCGGGTTCGACCCCGGCCCACGTCGGTGGATTTTCGTGATGCAGGAAAACGACAGCGGCCATGTCGTATGATTATGCGGCATGCAAAAAATCCCTTGAAGTGACCATTTGGCTTGGGAGCTCCTAAGTTCAATTTTGCATCATCAGAGCTCAGGTTCTTCCATCTGGGGAGGAAACTGGGCGTCAAAATTACTTGCGGCAATGGGTATCGCCAATACGGTGCCGCACTAAAAAGTGATACCAGCTCCTGGGGAATGAACTAGGTCTGCAAAGGTAAAAAATACCATTAGAAAAAAAATTTTCCTCATCGTTAAGGTTTTCTTTATTTTGACATTAACATTGTTTCGCGCTTCGATATGGGTTAGACAATTTTAAAAATTACTATCGATTTTACTAGACTGTTTGTTCATAGGTATTAAATGGACACTATTTTCCTTATCCAAAGAAATTTATAAATGTTTTAATCAAATCAATAGAATTATGTCTCATATTATGCAGTTTTTAAATTATTATTTGCTGTACATGTTTGTTTTGATATTATATAACCGAATTTTCAAATGTCTTATTCTCTCGAAATTTAAGCAGTATTTCTACTATTTTTTAAGGTTGATGGTTCATTACTAATGTTATTCTTTAAAGGACTACATGGACGGTTCGTGAAGGACCTCGAAATTTTGAGTCTTGGGGTCAAGTGACGTAGACAACACCCAAGCTCGCACTTCCAATCAGAAATTTTGTAATTTAGTTAGTTAAATATCGGTTAATAAAATTTCGCATTTCCTAGCTGTTTCTTTAAACCCCACAATTCCTCTTTCTGAATCAAAAATATATCCAATGTATGTACGATAAATTACTCTGAAGCAAATTACTATAAATATTTAAAATATTAAAAAAAAAAAGAAAATCTTACTAAAACTTATTTCATAAAGGCAATAAATAATACCATTTTGAATCAAGTCGTTTTTATTGATACAACAACCTTGAAAGTCTGATAAACTGGAAATATAATATCTACTAAAGAAATTAACAGGCAAAAATATGAATAGAAATAACTAAATATTGCTTTACCTACGTTTTTTTATGAGCTCTTGTTAGGGTCTTAGAAAAATAAAAAAATAGATTTCCTTGAATGCATAAATGGTGGATAGATTTATTGAGTTAGAATTTCTGGAAAGAAAAATAATCCTTTCGGGAAAAATATAGTCAATAAATAAGATATAAAAATGCTATAGGAATTATCTCGAAACTTTTATGCCATAAAAAAATATTTTAAATCTTCTCAAGGATAAAGTTTATGGTATTCTAGTGATTCATGTCGGCTTAGGCTCGAAACGAAGCTTCTTTTTTCCCTCGTTAGTATTCTACTAAGTACTCTTTTAGAAACAGGAAAACCTAATGAATATGTTCATTGCAATTTGAAACTATTCCGATTCAGGGAAAAGTAATTTTAACGAATTGGCCTGTTATTTCTAGAATTTTATGTGAAATAAGAACCTTATTCAGATATTTTTGCAATAAGTTTCACTTTGAAACTTCTTTTTTTGTGCTAAGATGTCTAAAATATTTCGTGCTATAAGAGAGGAATGGATGTTAATTTATGGTTTCACTGGCATACATCCTCGTAAAATTTACTAAAATTGTCACATAATTTTCGAAAAATGTGTGCTGAGTATTGTTGGCTTTTAAGTATACTCATGTCCAAAATTAAGGTCTCAAACACAAAAATCTAGGAAAACTGATGAACTATTCAATGTGTTCCCACGAGATTTGGCACAGAGACAAATTACAGTGAGAGTAAGAGTATAGCAACATAACCATGTAGTAAAGATTTTAATTTTGAATAAAGGACGCATAAAAAAGTGAGAAATCATGAATCAAAGATAAAGCATTAAACTCTTTAAAAGTCTGTCTAATTTGAAATGTGGTATACAAGCTTCATAACAAGCTGTCATACTGTTTATGAGGGTGTTCCAGATTTATGACAAATATTTGTGTCAACAAAGCCCATTCTTCTAAAAGCATGACTTTTGATTCCTAGGGGGTCTTAGGAGGGAGACTACACTGAGAAATGGCTTTTCTTAGACGATCCCAAATATGTTCAATAGGATTTAGATCCGAAGACCTTGAAGGCCAATCTATATGGTGAATATTCCCTCCCTAATGAAATTCATCACTCTATGTGTCCTGTGTAGTCGCTCATTTTCGTCCATAAAAATCTAGTCCGGGCCGATAGCCCCCAGAAAAACCTCATATAGGTTTGAACCTCATCCATATAGCTCTGTGATTTTACAGTACTCGCATCGAAAACGTACAGAGGTCTACGACTGCCCATCATTATTCCACCATACACAAGGATTCCTTTACCAAAAAATCTGTCGATTTTTGTTATGTAGGAAGGATGAGAGCGAGTTCCACTTTCTCTCCAGATGAAGACTCGATGAAAATCACTTTGTCTGGAGAATTTAGACTCACCATTGAAAAGAACATGTCCCCCTTCTTATGGTGTCTACGACTGATGTTTCCAGCTCCATAAATATCCTGTCTTTCCTGCTCGATTCAGTCAAAGGGACACACAAGACTGGATGCCAGGCGTAAAGGACAGTCTCTGCAAGACGGCTGTAGAGTGTTTTCCTGGAAATTCTTCTTCCAGACACAAAGCAGCAAGGTCACCAGCAAGCCGAGGAGCCGTTATACACCTATGTCGTCGTGCGCTTCAAGCCAAGTAGCGATCCTGTGCAGATGTTGATGCTCTTTGGCGACCTGGACTGATCTTCCTGGTGACAGTACCACTTGTTAGGAATTGATTCCACAGCCGGAGTCCACTTTCGGGCCATTTCTAACGATCGAGTTACCTTCGCTTGAGACTGGCCAACTTCAAGCCTGTCAATGGCTCTCCATCCCAAAAAATCATTAAAACGATTAGAAGTCATCCCCACTAATAGCAGGTTAACTTGTTTGTTTTAATGTAATATTCACAAAACTGAAGGAAAAAATCTCATATGCTTAAACGGTCTCAATCTATTAATTCTTCAAAAACTATCTTTAAACAACATCTTTTCCTGAACTGAAGGTTGATATTGCACTACCCATTTTCAAAGTATATAAAATGCAAATTCTAAAAGTTTTCTTAAGGCAATTTAAAATTATGACGAAAAACATGTTTGGGGCCTTAATATTGGACATGAGTGTATATTTTTTTTAAGTATCTTCAATGCAAAGTCCAGATAAAGCCTAGGTAATTTTTAAAGTTAAAACTGTATTAGGTTTGGGATCCTATAAAGACGTACTACTTGTCAAATGCTTAAAAAAGCCAAGTTTAACCCTTTAGCTACTGACAATACATATAAGTACCACTCACTTTAAAATTACATAGGATAACCATTTTTACGAATATTCTGATGGACTTAGCAGAAACACTTTTTTAATTCCACTTTTCCAGAATAAATGGCAGCAAGAGGTCTATATGATGAGTATTTTAGCGGGGAAGGCGAATAGTTTTAAAATTGAAGTTGTGCGTTTTCAGCTGCCGTTTGGATCGGATTGCCAAGTTTGTCATTTTTATTCAGCAAAAGTAGTTAAATTCAAAAGGTGTCATTTTTTATAGTTAAATCTTAGAAACCAATTTGACTATTTATTTTAAGGGAACATTGTATATAATTGATTTTGTAGTTGATCAACTTTATGGTACTTACCTCCAATACACTAGCCGCGTTAGAGCTTCGTGTTTACTTTTCGTCCTGGTAGTTTATTATTGTTTTTCTTTGTGTTGTAGCGTCATTACTAAAGTGTAATAGAATTATACTTTTATGGTATTTATTTTTAGTTTTACTTATTTATTTTCCTTTTTTTGTTTTTGTAACGTTTTAAAAAATTTTGAAATTTGAATCTGATCTTGCTTTTTTTGCCACCCAATTAAATGAAATATCTATTCTTTGTTCAAAAACTAACATTTAATTTCTTTGAGTATAACTGTGATTTAGCAATAATAGGAGGTCTTATATAGATGCTTTTTCCCTCTTAGAATGTCTCGGGAAAAGAAGCTCAGTCTTCACGAGACTTTGGATTAAAAACAGAACCTGCCATCTGAAAGCAGTGATGCATTAACAAAGGATTCTTCAGTTGAAGAAGTCTCAGCAAATAATCTGCTAGAATTTCTTTAAATATCATCAAATTAAGTTTATGTGTAAGAATAATAAATTTTAGAAATGTTATAATTTTTTTAAATAAATCTTTTTGTGCTGTAAAATATTAGTGTTCTCCGATTATTAAGTACTTTTAAGGGTTAAAACTGCTTCAAAAGAAGTTATACGGTCTTTTCGTGCTACGAAAATATTTTAGCCCTCTGTGTACTGAGGGTGTTTTAAAGTACAAATTTAATTAATTAGTTCTAAACGGATTAAACTTACAAAAGTTGGGTATTTTATTTATGTATATCCCGTAATTTTCAATGTAGTTATACTAAAAAAAAAAGATATTGTATGAAAAAAATTGCAGTAAAACATAATGCAAATGATAAAGAGTTAAGAAACTTCGTTAAATATATTTACTTATTCTTTTTTATAGAAACATTACAACAATACACCTAAGATCCAAAACATTACGAACACCTACTGAATGACACGTTGCACCACTTTCTGTCTTCAAAACAGCCGTAATTTGTTTTGGCATAAGTTCTTGGAAGATGACTGGGGAGACAGGTTGTGCCAATTATTTGAGCAATGATCACGAAAAGTCGAAATATTTCGACATGAAGATGTTTGATAGCTGAATAGCCTTTCTGTGAAAACCCAAATGTTTTCTATCAGATAAAGATCCGCGGAGTTAAGTGGCTAGGACATTAATTAAAATTCATGTTTATGTTCTTCGAACCTTTCTAACACAATTCTAACCTTTTGACATGGGACGTTGTTCTGCTGGAAGATTCCCTTTCCAGTTGGGAAAACAGACGTCCTATAAGGGTGCCACCGATCCGCAATTATGCTCAGATAGTCTACAACTTTCAGGGTCCCCTTAACCATCACTAAATAAACTAGAGTCACCCATGAGAACATTCTCCGAAACAGAATACCGCTATAGCCAAACTATGCACATGGATAGAGCAACTGTTCGACTGAAGAACACGGCGCATCCGACACAACCATTGACATGATGAATGAGAAATCGTGATTCATCCAACAAGGAAACTGTCTTCCAATATTTCAATGTCCAGTCAAGTCTTAATGTTTCTGAGACCACTCTAGATGAAGTTAGCAATGCCGCTTGGTCAACAGAGGCTTACATTCTTCACAGTAGCGTAACAGAGACTATTAGGGTCCCCTTACAAAGTCAGGTTTTGGGCCTCCCCTACAATGCGGGGACGTACGTTACGCCAGTGATTCTCCATAACAGTTATATACCATTCTCTCTTAATCACGTGGCTTCCACGTCACCTAGACAAGTTCGCTGTAAAATGTGGAAGTGTTCATAATGTTTTGGCTCAACAGTGAAAAAACTTGTTGCAAAAATTGTTTACTCTAATAAACCTTAGGTGACTGAAACCCAATTCAAATAATGAGAAAATGTATATTATCATTGAAGTAAAGTAATCTTTAACAACAGCTCAGACTTAACATAAATATGGTTATATATATATATAGAATTCCCCTCTAATTTTTACTGTTCTGCTTAGTGTGATTTTATATTCTGTCTATCTATGAATTCTTTCAACGAGAACGCGCTCATAGCCTGAAGCTGATTTTATATAAATAAATCAAGAGATGAAGAGAGCAGCAACGTTTAGTACCTCATATCATTCTCCAATCTACTGTATTTCTTCTCAAATACAATAGTGTTAAAGATAGGTTAGGCTGGTGAGTGCTTGTGTATTGTGCTTACACACACACAAACGCCGTGTGTCTTTTAAAATAAATGACGCAGATTAAAATGTGTCGGGTTTGGTTTTTGATTTAGTAATTTGTGAGCAATTCTATTTAGCTACAACACATTTAATTTTCAGCTTTTATTTGGTGATTATTTGCTTTATGTATGCTTATTTTGTTATCTCTCTTAAGCTGAGGGTTTATTATATATGTTACCGGCAAAGTATGAAATGCCGGCATTCTATACAATGCCTAGGCATTCTATACAATGCCGGACGTTTTTAGGCAAATTATGAAATATGAGATTTATTACATACTTTGCCTAGGCATTGTATAGAATACCTAGGCATTCTATAGAATGCCTGGATCTATTTAGGCAAAGTATGAAAAAAGGTCATGATTAGGATATTATATCAATGACTTACATTCCTAGATGTACAAATGTTTTTCTGATAAAAAGTAATCAGACTGCTATTAAAAAAATTTATTGCTAAATTGTGATTTCGCATATATTTGTATTCAAATTCCTTCAGAAGTTCCAAGTCGATAGAAACCATCCTATTTCCCACTCATTACAAGTGCCAAAATATTGGCATTCGGAAAAAAATCAAAGTTTTTACTACAATACCTTTTTTTAAATAATTTTCTGTTTTTTCTGGCAAGGTTCACAAAGGTGGATGTACAAGTTCAATATCATAACGTGTAAAATTTTTGTATTTGGTTGAAAGTTTTTTCAAAATTCTATCACATCAGCAGAATTTGGAATTTAATTTTGTTCTTGGCAAATTAAATTCCTAGAACAAGTTCACATCGTCAGAGCCCAGTTTCCTCGCTCTGGGAAGGAAACTGGGTGTCAAAATTACTGATGGCAATTGGTATCGCCTACATGTTGCCGCACTAAAAAGGGATAGCAGCCCCTGGGGAATGTACTAGGTCTGAAAATGGTAAAAATATCAATATGTAGCCCCTTTGGGGAAAAAAAAGAATCCGTGATGTAATACTGTATAGCAGTTCTTCCCAACATTTTTATCTTCCAAACCGGTCAACGTTTGATAATTTTACGGTGGCCCGCTGAGGGTGTGATGTTGATTATTTATATTTTAAATTGTTTTGATTTTATAATTTGCAGTAGAAAGTCGTTTTTTCGAATCAATTGAGACCGGACACCGTTCGGATACGGGGTTGTTCGGATAACCGAAAACCGAAAGCGATCCATGCTGAATATGAAACCAGACACTATACAAATATTGAAAAATATCACGTGCGGGAAACGTGCTTAAAAAGAAAAAGAAAAATAGGTGCAAAATGTCGCCTGAGTGAGTGAATATTAACGTCGTACTGTTCAGCTATACACGAGGGCTTTTGGTGACGAACCTCGTAATTTTGAACCATAGTCAAGTGATGAGGACGACACCTGAGCTGTCACCCGTCTCCTATCTACCACACCAAAAGGAGTACTTTTGAGCTCTCGACAGATTTAACGTACATCGCCCCCCCCCCTACACGGCGGGTCTTCAGTGGTACTGGGCTCGAATTCATGGCACTCCAGCCACGAGTCCGTTACCTTGACCACTTGGCTACCGTGGCCGAGCAAAATGTCACAATTTTACCTTTATTGTGGAAAATAATCACTTATTATTCGCTGTACCATTGTACACCTTCGTTTTTTCACTGCAAGGTCTCTGACCAGGGGTTGGGGAACACTGACTTCTTTAACAGGTTAAATGAGTTTACTTTTATTTTTCGCAAACATCACATCAAATCTATTCAGCAACCAATAGTCCCTGGGTTCCTTCTGAGGAGTCATTTTAGCATTTTGTATATCAGTTATTAACTTCTAGTAAATAATTTCAGTTAAGAAAAAACCATCTTTTTTTTGGCAGCACTAACTCGAATTTTGGGCAACTAGCCGTCGAATAGTTGTTTCATGTCTATGGACCATGGGTCGAAAACCTTTTAGCTGTTGAGTGTCAAACTAATCTACCAATATGATTTAGCGAATCACACAGTAGAGCATTTTTGAAACAATTGAAAAATTTACAAATTTGATGAGTAGTGAAAAGTGCCTCTGAGAATTGTACCGCGTGCCACATGTGACCTAGGTTGCAGACCCCTGCTATAGACCATGACACCTTCTCCAACACTATAGCTTGCTCCTCTATTTTCAGGCAGCACAGGAAAAAACCAATTTTTTATTGAACAAGTTTAAGTAAAATTGAGTTTTTTGACATTTCCGAAGAAACAGCGATGCACAACTAACAGATTCTGAGCCTCAGACACGCGTTAAAAGTTTTATGTCTAGCCAAATGACAATATTCGAAATGAATCTGAGATGTATTTCATACTTTGCCGGTTTCTCATTAGGCATTCTATAGAATGCCTGAGATTTCATACTTTGCCGGTAGCATATATATTGCTTTAAAAAATATACATAGTTTTTCGATATTGTAGAATTTAGTATAAGAACCTTCTAGCAAATTTAAGAACCAATTTGACTTTTCAAACTGCAAAGAACCATCAAATGTTGCTGAATTATTATTGAGTAATAAGATACCCTGAGCATAAAATATAGCTTTCTTTAAAGTTTGAACTCAAGTAAGAGACCGCTTTGAACTTCTAATAATTTACAGTTAAAATGCTACAGGTTCTGCACTGGTACATATAGAGAGAGAAATTGGAGAGTTCATACTAACTTACAAACAAGTTGTGGTTTTCTATTTAAAAAAGTTCCTTATCCTTCTTCAGTATCATTTGCAAATAAAAAAAAGGTTTTTTATTTTTATTTGAATGAGTGTAGATAAATAAAATTTTTCCATGTGTAATCGCAAAAAATAGAGGAAATGCGATTGAAAACTGACTGTTTATACAAAAAGTAAAAATACAAATTGGATAAGATAAATTCAATTCTAATTATCAACAGCTCCTTCATATCTTTTTATCGATATCACTGTTGAATTATTTATTGACCTTGATGAGTACTAATGGAACTGAATGGGTTTAAGCCGTCACGTGTGAAAACAGTGAAAGAATTTAAAAAAAAAAATATATTGATAACAAAGAGACGATATCATTCTTCATAAGTGCTTTATAAGATAGATTATTCAAAAGGGTCAGTTAGTGGTCATTTATTTCAAGATCTGGTAATCATTAATTTGCGAGAAATGGTAATCTGCAGACTACAACTATAAGTATAGGAAAGTGAGAAAAAAGGTGAAACAAATGAAATGACTACAAGAAAGATAGACAATAGGGAAAAATTGTAGGGGTATGTCTGAATGCGTGATTCGTGTTTACCAATGTGACAATCGTTGGAAATATGCCTTCAATGCTCTGTTCACCTGGAATATCCAACCTGATGCATTTCAATCACTTAAATATGAGCACTGAGTGAGAGTTAGAATAACGTCGCACTATAAAGCAATACGAAAGCTATTGGTGACGGACCTCGTAATTTTGAACCAAGTGACAAGAAGGGAAACCTGAGTTGGCACTCCCCTTTCCTAACTTCCACACCACACCAACAGGAGGACGTTTGAGCATCGATAGATTTCGCCTTATTACATGAAGGGTCTTCCAGCGGCACAAGGTTCGAACTTATCAAGTAGAAGCGTATTCCACATCTAATTTGCATAAAGCTTCCGGAAATGTTTTTCCCCCCTGTAGTATCGGTTATTGCCAACGCTGTATAAAATCACTACGACATGCTTGTCAGGTGGGGGTTTTATTCGAGCTGTATGGTAATGTTAGAATGAAATTTGATAACATATATATATATATATATCTTTATATATAAAATATACGTGTCACAATGTTTGTCCGCAATGGACTCCAAAACTACTCAACCGATCATAATATAATTTTGCATACTGTGTGTCATTTCGTCCAACTTAAAACATAGGGTGGTTTTTATTTCAATTAATCACGACATAATTTTTTTATTGCCGGAAATGTGAAGAATCTGGAAAAAACGTTGCCAGATTCCCGTAAGGGAATAATCGCAAAATGTGGTATTGCTCATGTGTCTGTGGAAGCAGATATTACAAACGAAAATGCAAGAAAATTATGTGCCTGGCGTATTTCGGGGTGTGGAATCCGATTTTCGATGCAGTTTCCAAAAATAACCTTAACTTATCTGGCTGACCGTATTTTACACACACCATAACAGGGGCTTCCATTAACAGACTTGAATCGTGAAAACTTGGACCTGGCGTACTTCAAAGTGGATAATCCGAATCTGATATACAGTCTGAGAAATAACTGTAACTTTGCCGGATAATTCAGGACGACCATTTATTACGCAAACCGTGGCAAAAGCTTACCCTTAATGTCTTGGTGCGGGAAAACTGCGTTACTGTTGTAATTCGGGATGTTGAAAGAGAGTTTGAAATCGAATTTTAGAAATTCCTGTAACTTTGCTAGATAATGCCGGACGACCCTAATGCCCCTTCCAGGGACTGAACTTGCCGGCTCAAGGGAACAAAAGTAATCTCCAGTTGTATCTAGGGGCAGGAACCGATAATTTGTAATTATATTTCAGAAACTCCACTAAAAACTTGCCGGATACTGTCTGAATTAGGAGAAAAAGCAAATGATTCGAGTCCCGTGTCCGGATTTTCATTCTCTCGATCGACTGAACTTGCTTGCGCTGGAGCATCAAAAGTCAGCTCCGTGTGCATTCCGTAGTGTGAAATGAGAATCTGAAATTGAATTTCAGAAGTTTCGATAACTTTGCTGGATAATGCCAGTCGATCGTATTTTAGACACACCGTAGCAGGTTCTTGCCTTAAAAGCCTTGGATCATGAAAACTTTGTCCCTGGTGTATTTCAAAACGGATAATCCGAATCTGATATTCAATCTGAGAAATAATAGTAACTTTGCCGGATAATTCAGGATGGCCGTCTTTTACGCAAAAAAGGGGAGGAGCTCACCCTTTAAGTCTTGGCGCGGGAAAAGTGTATTTCTGGTGTAATTTCAGATTGTGTAAGCGAGTCTGAAATAGAAATATAAAATTTCTGTATTTTTGCCAGATAATGCCGAGGGATCGGAATATTCTCTGACAGCAGTACCAGCCTATCTTGCCGACGTAAGGTGAGTGAGTGAGTGAATATTAACGTCGCACTTTTCAGCTACATGAGGGCTTTTGGAGAATGACCGCGTAATTTTGAACCATGGTCAAGTGACGCGGACGACACCTCAGCTGGAACGCCCTCTCCTAACTACCACACCACACCAACGGGAGGACGTTTGAGCACTCGACAGATTTAACGTGAATCACTCCCCTACACGGCGGGTTTTCAGTGGTGCTGGCTCGAACTCATGACACGCTAGCCATGATCCGATGCCTTGACCACTTGGCTACCGCGGCCA
This sequence comes from Trichonephila clavata, assembly GCA_019973975.1. Lineage (NCBI taxonomy): Eukaryota > Metazoa > Arthropoda > Arachnida > Araneae > Nephilidae > Trichonephila > Trichonephila clavata. Next base: position 57,128 of record BMAO01007967.1, on the reverse strand, counting down.
CTGCCGACATAGAGACGCAAAAAGTTGATTGTATTTCGGAACTGCCGATCCAAATATTCTCAATCCAATTCAATATAATCTCATATCTACGTCAAATAATGCCAGATGAAAATATTTTGCATGAACTGTGGAAAAGGCTTGCTTTAAAATTCTTGAGGAGAGAGAAATGCTTTCCTGGTGTTTTTCTGGATGGGAAACAATAATAATGTGAACTCGGATTTTAGAAACTCCCGTAACTTTGCCGGATAATGCCGACCGACCGTAATGTCCCCTTCAGAGACTGACCTTACAGGAGCAAGGGCATCGAAAGTGGGCACCGAGTACTTCTCGGGGTGGGAACGAGAATCTGGATACGGATTTCAAAAGCTTCTGTAAATTTTCTGGATATTGCTGGAATGAGGTCAAATGGTTTTGCGTTCAAGTTCCACCTCCGGATTTTTTTTTCCCTATAGCAACTAAACTTTCAGGTGCAGTCGTGCGAAAATATGATTGTAATAGGAAATTGCATCTTCGGGCATTGTTGTCACTGTTTTAGATGGCGAAAAAACTGCACATTCCGCATCAGCTGCCATTGGATATTCATAAAATACAATATTTAATGTGTACCATTGAAAAAAAGGGTGAATTGGCTACAGTATTGCTAATGAATTCAGTCATGATCAGGGATAAGTGTACCATGAACCATAAACATTCACTCAAAGCATTACTTAGAGCTTTGCAAGATTTAAATGGCAACGAGAGAATTTTCGGTGTTGCTGTTGTATTACTGTCTGGTGATTTCCGACAGGTATTAACAGCCATTACACGCTCTACTTTTGCTCACGAGATTAACGCCTGTTTAAAACAATCGTTTTGATGGCGAAACGTGGAAACACTTCGATTGACCATAAACACGCGAGTACATTTGCAAGATGATCAATCTGAGCAAATATTTCCTAACCAACTGCTGAATATCGGAAACGGTGAAGTAGAACTTCATCCCAATACATAACGCATGAAATACCCAGACGATTTCTGTAATGTTCTTTATGCAAAAAGGAACTGATTGAGTGTGTCTTTCCGGATATACTGTATAATTATCTTGATAATTATTGCCTTTGTAATCCTGTTACTTAATCAGAAAAAATGTTGATATTGTGATGAAATAAACTTTCTGACACAGGGTTGTTGCCAGTTGATCCAACGTTTTTTAAACCAATCGACACTATTGTTGATGAAAACAAAACCGTAAATTTTTTAACCGAGTTTTTGAATTCTCTATCTATATAAGGAATGTCACCACATAATCTTCGGTTGGTTCCCTGGTTATTATCTGTGTAACTTAAATTCACCTAGATAATGCAACGGTGCACGTTTGATCATCAAAAAATTATACCGGGAACTTCTTGAAGCAAACATTTTGACTGTAAAGTTTGAATGAAAATTCGGTTCTGCTACTACGGAATTTGTTGCCACGTATTCCACTGATACCGTCCGAATTTCTAATACCATTCAAAAGGCTTCAATTCCGATTAGTTTGGCTTTCGCGAAGACCATAAATGAATCTGAAACCGATCGATATTCATTTAATACTTGGACAGAAAATACATGTTTCTCGAATGGGCAACTAGATGTTACATGCTCACGTGTGTGGAAACCGTTGAATCTATTTGAGTTAGCAAAATACGGGTTACCGAAAAATATTGCGCACCGATTAGCGATTAGTTGTATAAAATTATTTATTGTTTTACTTTAAAATGATAAAAATAATTTTAAAAATTGCAAAGAATTAACGTTATTCGCCACATTTACAAAATTAAATCTTCATATGTTGTTACTTAACGACTTCGTTATGCATTGTACTACATGCATTATACTACACTCAAATAGGAGATGAATGAAATGCAAAATTAAAATAATTTGTTGTTTTATATTTTATTTCAACCCTCCAAAATTATAAACGAAGATTAATTTGACTGCTTTGAATAGCTTAGAATAATATTGAACTAACGTATTAAAACAAAGCCACAGCAACGCGTGGCCGGGTCAGCTAGTATATATATATATATATTTCTTATATTTATCGTTTGATAGAATTCACCGTAAAATCCGTCGTACAACGCGCACCGCCGAAAAATGCGCATCTATACTTTCAAGCTGCAATTTTTAATTTTGTATGTATATTCGCCGTATAACGCGCACCCCCCCCCTTTTTACAAAGAAACCTGAAATGTTCATATCCAATACTGTTATGTTTTAAATTCATTTATTGGAGGTATTATTCTAAGCATAAAAAATTATATATTTCTAGAACTACAACCCTTTAAATCCATAAAGGAATGCCATTTTTTTCAAGTAAACTTTATTTCGATCTATGCAAAAACGTCTAATTTTTTCTATGCTCATATTTTTTTTAACACGCTTTTATAAGTTTCACTTGCATGTAACGGAATCTTGGAACTGGATTTTCACCCACTTAAAAATGTCAGATTAATTCGAAATTTTGCACACTTGTCAAGGACCGATGACAATACAATAATTTCAAAATTTTGTCCCATTGTCCTTTTTAGGATCGTCAGGAATAAGGATAATCAGATTTTGGAGACAATTCCATTTTCCACTTCCAGATTTGGCGACTTATTGCATTTTCCATTTTTAAATTTGGCGACTAATTCCAAAACCATTTTCAGATTTGGCGACTAATTTCATACACCATTTCCAGATTTGGCAAATAATATCATATTTAGCTACTAAAAGAATAAGGTGTAACCCTAAGGCGAGTGTTTTGAATTTCAAGCTAATTATATGCAAGTATAAAATACACTTGCGGTTAATAGATATAAAACAAACAAAAAAAGTGTTCTGTATCTGAGAAAGTGGAGGGTGGGTGGGTGTCATCAATTTCTTACCATAATATAAACATTTTTCTGAAAATGAAAATAAAAGAAAAAGGCTCTGTGCATGTGAAAAAAAATAATTTATGTTCTAACTGCTAAATATTTTTTTATTTTTATTAAGCAATACGTTTAGAAGTGATAATACGAATTAACATTATAGCAATACGTTTAAAAGGTGAAAATGTGATTGACACTTAATATTACCACCATGCTTTTACTAATTCGCTTTCTTTAATGTCTCTCTGGGTGGAATTTTGTAATTCATTTTAAACTATGTGACTTCCCGATGAGCTAGAGACTTGAAATTCGGACCATAGCTTAGAAGTGGATTACAATGCATGAAAATGTTAAAAAATGGAGAAAAAAAATGAAAAGGAGGAATTTGATACTTTTTAATCCGTTATAAAAACATGGTACATTAAATTTATTTTAATTCGATGTTTTTCTTCTTAACACACTTTTTTTTTTTGACCTGTTCTTTAGAGATGGAATCTAATATAACGATACGAGACTCAACCGAGGCCCCGTAAACGGAGAGAATAAATACACTTCAGACCCGCTAATTAATATCCATTGAAGAGAAAGACTAATCCCAGCTTTAAATATCAAACTCAAGGATAAATTCAACAATGAATAAATGATAGTTTAAAAAACTAAAAAACACGCTTTTATTGTAGATTGAACTAAAAAATGAAAAATAAATTATAGTTTTTAAAAAAAACTATAATTTATTTTTAACGCTCCCATTTTTATACCCGGCTTATAAGGCGCACCCGTACATTTCGATCTTATTTATACGCACGCCGGATTTTACGGTAATCTTTTTTATGTTAAATTTAATACATTTATGTCTTAAGTTTTAAAATATGGATTTTTATATTTAGAGTTTTGTAAATGGTTTCTGAGACACTGAGGAAATAACCTCGGATTAATTTTAATTGTAATTCGCATCAGCAACTAACTCTTAGGAGGAAAAAAACTTTGATGCATCTTTGGAATCATATTCCCTGAAGAAGGTAAGCCCTAATAGATATTTTGTACGTGAGTTCATAAGCTCTTAAGTACTTCTCTTGATGAAATCAAGGTTAAAATGTATCGCAAAATACTTGTAACGGGTGCTATTCGCGATTCTTACAAGTCCTCTAGGAATTAGTAAGAATGCTTTCTGCAAAGGAACCACGATTTATGCTAATGAAGGATACTATTTAAAGTCAATTGAAGAGGGAAATTCGGGGATGGTGGTTGTGTGTGTGTTGTCATACGGAGACTACGAAGATAAAAAAGTTAATAGTATAAATTGCCGTGGTTCAAGTTGAAAGGATACGACAGTCCATTCAAGGAATCATACTATTCCTGAGGATTTGCTATTCACGATAAGTATAAAATTTATATTGTAGATATTTAAATTGGTATTTAACCTGACGTGCTCCTGTAGCTTATGCCGAATTTAGATAATGATAAAATCTTCATGATAAAGTGTTTGTTTTAAGTTTTGTCTCATCCCTAGGTGAACCCTCACACTTCAGCGAGTGAGAGTCCGCGATCCACTCAGTCAAGACTTATTGAAAAATAAAGGCTACATAATAATAAAATTTCAGTAGCTTCTCATTTTTCAAAGAATTTGACTTCCAGGACATTGTGAGATTAGTAGCGATTTTGAGATTTTTTTTTCTTTAGTTAATTTCCTTGTCGTCAAAAAATTATCATAGTAATATTATCTGATAATTTATCGAGTAGCATTATTAAACAAATAACCTAACCAAGGAATATTATTACATACTAATTACTAAATCATGTTAAAATTTAACATTCTCTATGTTGCAACTCTCGAGTTAAAAATTAGACTTTGCGCCACGATGCATTGATTTTATTAAGAAATAGATTACACATATCTGAGCAACTATGGTGGATTCTCGAAATGAAAATTGCTTGCACCCACTGAAATTTCTCATAACTTCTAAAAATGGATGAGTGTTGATAGAATTAAGGTATTGTGCTCGATTATTTCTACAGCGCGGGCGTCCTTTGGCAGTCTTCCATTCTGACCTCAAAAGGTAGATGGACCGAGTTTCTCCGGGTTCTATTTTTTGTCATCCTTAGTTCTTCCGTTACAGATTGCAGCGCAAGTGAACTTGAGGCAGCTTTGCGTACGTTTAACATAAAGTAGAACGAATTAATAAAATGATAAGAACGTTCTTTTTTTGCTCATTTGTATAATTAGTTAAAGAATTAAAAAAATAAGTTAAGAAATGGCAATAAGTAACAAATCGAAATTGCCTTAAAATTCTGCTCATGCTTCAGGTACTGAAGTATTTTTTTATAAAAATAAACAATTATATTTGAACAAACATTGAAATAGGAAAATATATGCTTACAATTTTTAGCTTTCAAAATATAAAATAATTTACATCTATTTTAGTGAATAATAATAAAAAGTCCGGATTTATATATTATCTATATTTTTCTTTTGTTGAATTACCTTTGTTTTTCAGTTAAAACTCGCGTACATCTCATTATTTTTTTAAAGAGATAGCCAAAAATACATTATTTGATGTATTATTTTGACAGTTTCATTAAAAATGGTATTATATTGTGAGTCATTATAAAGCTTTACTGAGATTCTGAAAATCGATAAAAATTTATTTTTTGAAATGGATCATCATTTGCAATTTTATTTTACATCAAAGAGCAAGAAGAGAAATAAACTTCACAGTTTCTTTTTCTTTCCTTTAATTCTTTTAAAGAAGTCGCCAAAAATACATTATTTGACTCATTATTTTGATGATTTCCATTAGGATATATTGTGTGCTATTCACTCTAAAACCTTTATTGACCCTCTGAGATTTGAAGAAATTTTATTTTTAAAAATTGATCATCAGAGCAATTTTATTTTAAATCAAAGAGCAAGAAGAACAATAAATTTATTTTGTTCCTAACCATCTCTAAGTAGTTGAAATGTAGTTATTCACTTCGCGTTTTACAATCATAATTGTGTACATATGTGTATTTTAAGCTCCAGTGAGCAAACTTGTGCCACGACATAATTTATGTTTGTTTTTGGAAAGCTGACAGCTTATTTAAAAGTAAACATATTGAAGCTAGTAAAGTGGAATTTTACTCAGAAAAATTTTGTTGAAAACTGTACAGCTAATTTTGAATCTTGTGAAAGCGTTTGTGTGACATAAAACCCACAATTAGTAAATACTGTCTAGTAATATAAAACCATTTTTTTTCACCTGTCATTTTTTTTCAATCAAATCAATATAAAGAATAGAATAGGTTTTGAAGTTAAATATAAAAAATAAGATGCTTTCCATTTTCCTAAAAATCTCATTGTTTTTGAGGCATGTTGGAGATCTAGACCTCAATGCAAATGAGTAAATAAGCATTTAGTATTTTATTATAACTTATTAATTTCGTTTATGGCTAGAGAAACAATGAGAAGCAGTAAGGTAAGCAGCTTTAGGATTAAGAAAGATTAAAACTAAAAATCAAAAGGTATAACATGCCTATGTGGTAACATAAATTTATAAAATGCGTCAAACTTTCTTCAATTCAAAGGAAATGGAAATTTAGCTGCATTTTCAAAAGTTTCAGAGTAATTAATGAAGATGTTCTTAATTTCATAAACGTGTGACGGATTTATACGCGTCCTTCTAATAACCCTCTTGGGAAATCTTTGGGCTATCAATCACAACAACCCTTTTTGAAGAAGAAACCGTGATGTGCAGATTAGGTCAGTTATATGTAGTATAAGTTTTCTAGCTAGTAAGAGAGATAGAGGAGAATAGATGATTAGACGGAGTTGACTGGAGATTGAAATATTGAGAAGCTGACGATAAGGAAAGATATCTACCGATCAGGTATTAATTACATTGATAACGCGTTCGGGTTTTAAATAGTTAAAGATATTTAAGTGACGATTGGTCACGTAGCTACATTGTTAATCAAATATTAGAGTAGTGGATTGATCCATTCAAGGTGGATCAATTTAATAGAAGTCTTCTCAGAATTCTCGCCTCTCGTAGCAAAATTCCCTCTACTATTTATAGGAACATCTCATTCTGTTTGATTAGTTGAATTGTGTCTGTGATAATTAGTCTGCTAAATAAATAGATAAAAAGTATTATGTCGAGTCGTCCTTCACTTCCTCCCACACCTCTAGCCGGGTCAGAGAGTAGGTCAAGAGTGTTACAAACGTACCAATAATACAGAAGTTCTCATTAAAAACATCGTATAAATTACTTTATCATGCATTAACAATTTTTAACAGCAAAACTTTTTTGATAAAATGTCAACATCTGATCACTACGGCTGACTCGCTGTTGACGCAAAATTTGAGGCCAGTGATGTTTCAAATGACCCACAAGATCGAACCCTTATTACAATAAAATTTGTTGAAGCAGAACAATGGAGACTGCTTAAAAGAATAAGTCCTTGAAGCTTTCCTTGATGTGGTGTAAAAGTTAGGAGAATGAAATATCAATACTAGTGTCATCTCCTTCGACAGCGGTACGGAACTCCAAGATTCATCATCTCAACAACCAGCGGCGTAACGGAGAATATCAGGACCCTTTCCAAAATCAAGTTTTGAGCCCCAAGCTCAAATGTGTACGTGGTGTCAGTGAGGCTTTGGGCCCTCTAGAATCCTGTCCCCACCCCCGCGATGCGAGTTTGTGGAACGGTACGTTACGCTACAGACAAAAACCTTCGTGTTTCTCTTATGCAACGAAAATTAGAAACTTGTCTTTTGGAAAAAAAATAAGAAAAAAATATAAATAAAATATTTCAATTTAAAAAAAATACATTTAATTATGCCTGTTATTTTACCTTGCATGTCGATATTTTATCCTAACTTTGCGATGGACGTGCTGTCACGTTCATCGGTGTTTGAGATTTAGAATAAAGATCAGCTAAAATCAGAACAATTCTTATTAATTATACCTTCACTTAATTTTTGTCACCCAGGATAGGAAATGCACCTTTTATTAAGTATAGCAGCAAAATCACGGTAGAAGGAATACTTAATATTTAATTAAAATTCAATTAACTTACTCTTAGAACATTTTGGTTATCTACGTCTAAATTACCGTAATTCCATTCTCAGCTGTTCGACCTCTGGTCATTATTAATCTAATCCAAATTATTAACTAAATCGTCAATTAACAATCTTTAATTATTCAACAATTAACTGTCGAGTAATTCTCGACTACTTTCCGCTAATCAATAACTACTAACTCCGCGTACCTAAAAGTTAATGCTTAAATATTATCCTTCATTTTCATAAATAACGGCTTCTTCGGAAAAAAGTTTTCAATAGAACAACATTTAAAAGAAATAGTTTTCCTCAAGAGGATTAGTAAGAGGCTTGCGGATATACCCGTTACAACTTTGTATGAAAAAAGATGAAGTTTCTTAGAGTTTTTTATAATTTGCGTAAATTATTTATAATTTATGGATGTAAAAAAATTATTAGAACATGTCAGCTAAAAAGAAATTCTACTAATAAATCAGATGTGAAGGGAATCGAATTGTTTATATAAATTATATTGTACATAACTGGCATTAAACAGAAATATGAGCTGTTCAATACCTATTGCCAATGAAGATCTCTCTTGATAAAGTACGGAAAATACTCAATTCCTCTTAATGTGTCCTTGGATTAAAGTGTAATGTGTTCTAGAAGATTCTCATCATTTTATTTGTGATTATACAGTGATTTCTTTTTCTTAAAATAGATAAGAAAACCGAGAGGTTAAATTGAGACCTCGAATATATCTATGTGAAAAATGCAGGTCATGAAGGTTTCTAATAACGGCTTTCTTTCTTCCGAGAAATTAATCTTCCGGCATTCATTATATTCCCTGTACGTGATATCATGATGATAATCCCATAATCAGGCACAGAAAATAAAATTCCACCAATTCTTTCCATTCTATACAAATAAACATTTTACAAAATTTCCCAAATTGCTATGCGGCAAAAAAATTCCGGTTGAATTTTTTCCAGATTAAATCAGTTAAAAGTAATGAAGGTTGCGGAATGAAATTAACGATTTGTTTCTTTATTTTCAATTTTGTTAGATTAAGTTCGATTCAGTAAATTCTTGTTTGCTTGGGATCAAATTCCGCATTAATATCATATAGTTTATAATGTTTATCGTTAAATTTTTTAATGCAATTGATATCGTTGCATTATTGAATGAAATTGATATATTTCACGGTTAATAAAAATTTATAATTATTTTATCATTATAACTGGAAGGGTTTCAAAGAATGTGCGATATATTTTTTTGTTGTTGAAGATCGAAAACAGATATAAACCAATTCGATTAATTTACTATCTTGTGAGATCAATATTTAAGCTAAATATGAATGTTATATTTTGTTTCCTGCAAGTTTTCTAAATGGACCCAAATAAAAAAATATGCAGTGTGGTGAATACCGGTTGCGTGTGTGTGGGGGTGTTATCAAATAATAATAATAATAATATTCTGGAGTCCTAGAATTTGTCTTTTCATGTGGATTTATTGGTAACAATAAACTTAACAATCTTTAACAAATTAAATCATTACATTAATTTGACTGAAACTAAAGAGAATTCTAATATTCAAGATAAAAATCCTAGTAAACAACGGCACCTGGACGCCGAAGCCAAGAAAAAGAGTCCGATTTAAAATATACGAGTAAACAACAGCATGTCTAGTTATGTTGAAGCCAAGTTCAAGATTCCAATTGAGACAGAATCCGTTACATATGGTTTCTATCGAGATAGACCACGTGGGATCTGAGCGGGGTGTCAAATAAGCTCCACCCACTCAGACCACCCGGTCCATAATTTACAACATACAGAATATTATTTATAGGTATATACATTTATATATCATTAATGATGTAATAAATTGTTATAAAGTTCTAATTTAATGCTAAACAGTATGAAAAAATACAGCAAGGCAGTGTTGGTGAAAGTAGAAGAGCCGCAGTAATATACTATAGCAAACTCTAAAATTTAGGGCTAAAGTTGCAAGATTAAATATAGTTTCTTGTTGTCAATCATTCCTCTTTATTTGCTTATTTATTACTCTGATACGTCTAAGTCAACGAATTTTGTCCTTCCCGTAGAAATATTATCATCATCATCTCCAAAAAAGAGAAAGAAATATAGAGGCAGGGAAGCTGGGTCTTCTATAATAACGTACTTCCCATATAAAAAAAATCGTTAGAGGATAAATTAAAAGAAAATATCTAAAAGAAGGAATTAGAGTCTCCAAAACAACATTCAAAAACTCTTTGTAAGTATTCAAACTTAAGCCAACCTTCTAGATCAGGGGTAGCCATCGACCGCGAATGACCGGTAGACCGCCAAGAGATTTTTGGGTGATCGCCTAAGATATAGTAACATATACCGTTACCAAGTTCAGAAAACATTTTCCGAAAAATTCAAGACTGACTGAGTGAGTGAATAAATATTAACGTCGCACCGTTCAGCTACACGAGGACTTTTGGCGACAGACCTCGTAATTTTGAACCATGGTCAAGTGACGAGGACGACACCTGAGCTGTTTATAAATACATTTATGTTTATAAATACATTTCGTGTACTTAAATTTTGTGAATTTTTAAGGAAACCTCATTGAGGAGACTGAAACTAAATATATTTCTTTCTTTCTTTTAGTCTAACTCATAAGTTCCCAACCTTTTTTGAACTGGTGCCCGCTTCTCTAGTAAATATTTCAATACCACCCCCTTTTCTAGTGAATATTTCGATACGCCCCTTCCCACACTAGAGAAATAAGAATGTACATAATGCATGGTGAAAACAAGAGTTAAGTTAAAAAAATTATCCTATTATAATAGAAAAAATATATTTTCCAAATTAATTTTTTTTCTAAAGCCACAGTTTTTTTTACTTGCGAATCTGTAAAAGCTATTGCCACAAATATACTTAAATGTGTAATATTATATATTTTAGTCATTGGTAGGATATTGTTGGAAATGAAACGTGCGCTACTGAATTTCTTCATTTAAAAGAGTGGTACAAAAGTTTAAACTTACTGTTATAAAGACAGTACGTTGATGATACGAAGTAATTCATAATAAAAAACTATTGCTTTCAAAATAAACATAATTTGACAGTTCAACCTTTAGAGAAACACGTTAATTCCTGGTTTACATATTCAATTATGTTTTTTGGATAATATAGGCGAGACAGGGGCAAGATGACAACGTTAATAGTTTTTTGTTGTTTATTAATTTATTTTTAAGGGTAGTAAAATCAATTTTACATGAACTGTTTGAGTAGTCCTTTGTAGTAATAAAATATATTACCATTTAATTTTTCCAATAAAAGAAGTTAAGGATTATTTTATTTTTTCAGAACCTTAACAAATCGTCATCTTGCCCCAGTACTGGGGCAAGATGACTTTTGCCTTGGGGCAAGATGGCGATACTGAAAAAGGTTGAGTATATTTTATCTTTTGAATGTGTTACATGGTTTAACAAATGATAACTGTGTTTTTACACCTTACAAAGTATCAAACTAAGCTTAATGCATTGTAACGTAATGTTGAAGTGTTTAGTTGTGTACCTAACAATAGTCACAAATAAAAATGACAGTTTTATAATTGGAACATTCCTCATGCCAACACTCTTAGCATTTACAGCACTAGATCCATTTTTCTGTTGGAGGGTTTCTCTTCACAAGCAGGACATCTTATAACACCGTCCTTTGAAGTTGATACAACTGGAATGTTTGGCCTGGATTTTATAGATTTAGGCCTACAGGAACAGTTTGAGTTTTTTTACTCCCTTTTTAGCTTCACGAGCTTTTTTTCTCTGTGTTTTTTTAAAAGCTTCCTGTTCTTCCTTCTGCTTTTTCCTTTGTGTGTTCTGACATTTCTTTGGTGGGTGTGCTTGTAAGAATGCTAGAGCTCAATTTTTTGCTTTCTTTTTTTTTCTCACATTATGTTGTTTTAGGCAATGGTTTGAAATATAAAAACACTAACAGGCTTCTTTGGTGCATCGGGGAATCAGCATTTGCCATAAGTTCTGGTTTTTCAGGAGGGTTTATATGTTGGTTTTCTATTACCGGGGTCTGAGGATTAGCACTATTATTCTCAGTTTTATCGCCAACAGCAGCATGGTTAGTAGTTTTTACCGCAGCATAGTCATGTTCGCTAAACACAAGAGGATTATGAGGCCCGATCCCATATTCTTTAAACCCTTTCAACGGCATTTTCAACTGTAGCCGATTTGAAGTAAGTGATGCTCAAAACCTCACCAATTTTTTTGTCTGTGATACTTTGTTCTGGATGCGTGACCATGAAGTTGTCACAAGCTTGTCTATAATGCCTTTTTAACTGGTTGAAAAAGGACACAACAAGGTGCTGGAGACGATGTGATGTGTGCGACGGCAACCCAACCATGATGATGTTTTTCACTCAGCAATATTAGATAGCCTGCAAAGTTATATGAGTTCTGTGATTGTCAAAAATCAACAGATTAGGAGATTCTTTGCTTGGTAATGATACATGAAGATAAAAGTGCTTCAAAAAAGAGAAAAATTTGCCCTCATTGTTCCAACCCTTATCACTACAGTTGCCTACAGTTCCTGTTGGGGCTCTTTCTACAAGTTCAGGAAGCATTCGTTTTCTCGCAAAAAATCAGAAAAGGTGGCAGATAAAAGTCAGTAGCTCTAAAGCAACAAATTATTGTTGCATTCCTTCCTCTTTAAGGTAGGGGGGCTTAGCGGACGGCAAAAATGTCTTCCTCTGGTCACCCCCCTTTCGAATGAAACCTTTCCCGATCTGATGCACCTCTTAGTCCCAAAAGAGATGGAAGCGCAAGGTCACTCGGACATACACACAGACAAACAAGTGTTCACAGGATTTAATAGAATGGATAACAATAGTAAGTTTGATAAATTCCGAAACACACGGGGCAAGATGACGAACTTGTTATCTTGCCCCAGACTGTCTGTTTAAAAATATATGCTCTCATTACCATGAAGGAAGGCAATTAATTGACATTTATTCATGGTAATAGGTAGTATTTAAACCAAGTTACTCATAAATATTAAAGAGAAACGTTATATCTTACCTGTATCTGTAGCAGAGCTTATTTACACATGCATAAAAGTTATATCGTGGCATCAAAAAACAATCAAAGCTTCACAACTAACACAAAAAGGGCGATTTCAGCGTGTCTATACTATAGTTTAACGAAAGGCCAAAAGGAGAGCCAGTAGTGTTCATTTGATGTTGCTACCTAGTGGAATACGGAAAAATTAAGACATTAGTCATCTTGCCCCGCTCGTCATCTTGCCCCGGTCTCCCCTACGTAATGAAATGCAGTGGACTAAACATTTTGCCTACTGCTCACGGACAAAGACAACACGTGCACTACAGAAATTAAAATGCACTATATCATTCAATTCAATATAGGTATGAATGTAATGTAGTCTTTAAGTTTTTCATCCACTTCCCGAACTACCGAAATATGTGAATTTTCGTACATGTGATATAGAAATGATTTAAATACATACAATCAGCAAAAGGTAAACACTATTAAAGTTTACTTTTGTTAGTACATAATCAGCGTGTTTTTTTTTTGCTGTCTTTTTTGGTTAATCTGCTCAAGCCCCTCTATGCCATCTCAACGCCCCTAATTTTCTAAGGATCTTTTACTGCCCCCTGAAAGCCTAAAACGCCCACAAGGGGACGTTATCACCCACGTTGAGAACCTATGGTCCAACTGGTGTTGTAATACAAGTGTGTTCTAAATTATTTCCAGCAAATTTTTTATTTCTAAGCAATAATAAGGTTATGAAAACATCAAATTTTATATGATGCCATGCAAGAATTATAAGATATTACAAAATTAATATGAAGCACCTACCATTACTCCTAACTTTCATCATTCCGCAAAGTAATGTACAGCAGCCTGCCTCCTGAATTCAGCAAAATAATGTGCACACAGAGAGAAGCTTTTATCATTTCTCAAAATATATAACGCGCAACAGTCTCCTTTAGCAAATCTCATCCCGGCTCTACTAAGACCTTGAAATTCTTAACTTCCAATAACTTGGAGCCGATATTCTACGTCCAAGGTCACTAAGCACACCTTTTCAATCCAGAAATAACGTGGACGACCAAAAACTTGCATATTTTTATGCCGTTGTAACAAGTGTGCATATTTTTGTAACAATATGTAGCTCTAGGGGGAAAAATCTGTCAACCATGATCGATTACGTGTGTCATACAATTGAAACAAAATTACAGTTTCTTGTCACGTCTCATAAGTACTCTGTTATTTACTGCATTAGCTCATTTGAAAACTTTCTATCCTTAATAATCACGTAATAAGTTGCAATCGCATGATGTATACGCAACTATACAAAAAAGTTACACAATTCGTTGGATGTAGCAAGTTTGTAACCGGTTATGTAGTCTTTTCTGCCAATCAATTCACTCACATTGAATAAAATACAGTCAGATCTCAATTAAACGAAGTCGCTAAATCCCGATGGTATAAATTCGTTATTAGAAATTTATCTTTAAATATATTTTATAAACTACAAGCAAATTTTAAATTCATGAACACTATACATTATTATAAAAAGTGATTATTCACATTTTTTTTTGTAAATTGATATCAACTTTATATACCTTATCTATCAAAAAGAAATCTGCAAGGAAAACAAGAAAAAATGTGAAATGCAATGTATTTTCAACATTAAAAAAGTAATTTTATATTAAAATTTAAAACTTTTAATGACAATTTCTAATTTTAACTACAAGTAATTTTGAACATACATTTCTTATAACTAGTAATTTTAATCATATATTAACTCTCATGCGTCCTTAAATGTAATTACTGGTAAAGTCGATAAATTTTGTTTGAAAAAATGTTTTCTCTCATAACACACACACACATGCCTCGCCATCTTTGTAATGCACCAAAACTCCTTCAGGCGTATTTTCTTCACACTATATTCCACGTTGAATTGGTTTAAATTATTTAATAATTTAATCATGCGAAGATCCAGAAATATTTTTAAAATAGGGAGAAAATAAGGTTCGTTAAATTGAAAATGCTCTTCGCTATGTGGAATTTGTTTTTCGAAGACAATCGTAAAATTTTCTTGGTTCCGAGATAAAGTTCGCAGAATAAAGGTTTCTTAAAATGGAAGCCCGACTCTACTTTCTATGCACAGTTGCATTTAAATATTTGTTAATCAAATTGATTAATTCTCAAATCGCATTTTTCGCAAATAAATTATCAATCAAATAACTTTATACAAGTAATAGTCTATGCATAAGACAATCATACCAGTACATCAAGCCACTTTAAAATATGTTTCAAGGGAGTTGAAGGTTTAATCTCCCCCATAGACCAAAAGATTGTTAATTTTTACCTCACAGATTACGACTCGTAAACTTCTGTCTACGGGTATTTTAAAATATAGCCCCCCTCCCCTCATTAGAGAGGTGCACATTATATATAATAAAAAATATCAAAGAATAGAAAGAATAATAGTATAGATTAAATATCTTAAAAGTCAGAAAGAGTTTAAACACCGAAACGAAGAACCACAACACGAGGCCTATTTTAATAAGAAAAAGTTAATGATTCAAAATGGAAAAGTGTTACATTTTCCAAAGCTGCCGAAGTCTTCGGGCAGTGAGGTAGGGTTAAACTTGCTTTGTATGACTTTACCTTCCCCTTCAGTAGAAAATTTATATATAATAAACAATAGAAGAAAATCATGAAAAATATAAACCAAAACGGAAAATCACCTAAGCTTAAAATTTGAACGTGTATATTCAAATAATATGCTATTTGAAGAGTAAAACGAATTTGGGAGAATATTGTACAAATTGAAATATTTACAAAACTAATATGTACGAGGGGGTCCCAGAAGTACTCGGCCTGACCGAGAGATGGCGATAGTTGTTTGAAAAATATTGTATTAGAAAGTACGCAATCTATAAAGCCTATGTGTCAAGTTTGAAGACGGCACGTTGTTTAGTATTTGTTTGGCAGCCGTCAATAGTGAACGTTTTCAGTGAATTTGTGAAAATTGATCGTCGTTATGTGATACAATACTTTTATTTGAAAGCCGTCAGCTCAACCAAAATAAAAGCTGAACAAGATTCTACTCTGGATGTGTGAGTCTGCTTCTTCGTTTACAACAGTAAAATATTGAGTAGCAGAGTTTAAACGAGGTCGTACGAGCTGCCAAGACGAGCATCGTAGTAATCGACCAAATGAGGTGACAACTTCAGAAATTGTGAAGAAAATCCACAAAGCGGTACTGTGTGTGTGTGGATGACTCTCTCTCCAATACCAAGATACTCTAAAAGTGCGCGAGCTAGCAGACATAGTAGGCATTTTAAATGTGCGGTACATTGCCTATTATCTGAAAATGTAGACATGAGAAAGCTATGTGCAAGATGGGTGCAGCGTTTGCTCACACTCGTCAAAAACGGTGTCGTGAATATGTTTCAATTAAATGTTTAGCGAAATTTCACAGCAACAAAGCAGAACTTTTGCGCTGTTTTATAACTATGGATGAAACATATGTCCATCACTTCACACCTAAGACAAAAGAACAATCAAAACAATGGACTGAAAAGGGACAGCCGGCTCCACAAAGAATGCTAAGAC
This sequence comes from Trichonephila clavata, assembly GCA_019973975.1. NCBI lineage: Eukaryota > Metazoa > Arthropoda > Arachnida > Araneae > Nephilidae > Trichonephila > Trichonephila clavata. The sequence goes on along the minus strand of BMAO01007967.1, from coordinate 40,585 downwards.
CGTTCCATTTGCAGGCAAGATCATGGCGTTGGTTTTTTGGGATGCGTGTGGGATAATTTTCATTGACTATATTGGAAAAGGAAAACCTATTAACGGCGAGTATTACGCGACCTTATTGCAACGTTTGAGCAAAGAAATCTTTCAAAAACGGCCGCATTTGGCTAAGATATTGTTGTTTCATCAAGACAATGCACCTGCTCACAAATCCGTTATTGCAATGGCCAAAATTAAAAAGTTAAAGTTTGAATTGCTACCTCATGCACCCTATTCACGATATTTAGCCCCCTCTGATTATTTTCTATACCCAAACTTGAAAAATGGCTCAGTGGTCAAATATTTTCCAACGATGATGAAGTGATATCAGCAGTTAATGTCTATTTTGAGGAGCAAGACAGTTCTTATTATTAAAATGGTACCGAACTTATATATGAACATAACTGGGAAAAGCGTATAGAGCTGAAAGGAGATTGTGTTGAAAAATAAATATATTTTTTCCAAAATTTGTGTGTTTTCTTTGTTGGGTCGGGTACTTTTGGGACCACCATCGTTTATACTTCCTTTAAAGTGTGAAAACTGTACTTTGCTATATGAACTAATAGTTTTAGTCATTTTAATTAATATCTGACGACAGAAATAAAAGGTTTTACGAAAATTTTTTGTTATCGACATAACGCTTGCAACTTAAAAAAGTGTATATTTGTACATTTCATTTTGAAAGTAGTAACAAAGTTTTACCTTCCATTTAAGTTTAATAGTTAAACAATTTAAAAAATGCATTAGGTTTACTCATTTGTAAGCTTTAACATAGAGTTATTAAGCCACTGCTAGAAAAGCGGAAATTTTCGAAAGGAAAATTGATAGACTGTTCAACATCACACACACTACAGTGCCGCGGTAGCCTAGTGGTTAAGGTAATGGACTCGTAGCCAACGTGTCATGGGTTCGAGCATAGTGCCGTTGAAGGCCTGCCGTTCAGAGAGGGTCGATGCCCGCTAAATATGTCTAGGCTCAAACGTCCGCTCGTTGGTGTGGTGGGAAAGTTAGGAAAGGGGTGTCAGCTCAAGTGCCATCCTTCTCACTTGTCCATGGTTCCAAATTACGAGGTCCGTCTCCAATAGCCCTCCTGCAGCTTCATGCTTGACGTATATAAGCACAACTCTCTCACTCAACATCGCACTATAAAGTAACAAGAAGGCTACTGGTGGTGGAGCTCGTAATTTTCAGCCGTGTGGTCAAGTCACACGCGGACCTGACATCCACTCTCTAATCTTTGAAGGAAGAAAGGGAAATCTCAAAAGAGAAGTATTAGAATGAAAGAACAAAAACCCCACATTCAAATTCTGCCTCCTTTATTGCGAAGTCATTTGCTCGGTCAATTATATGTTACTTTGAATTATATTTGCACAAATATAGTGCTGATTTCGTTTCTTTTCTCAGATTGAATTTCTCTGAAAAGCAAGATTTTCTCAGTTCCAAATCTACAGAGGAAAGGGATAAGTTTTATTTTTTTGAAGACATTAAATTATTTTTTCTTTAAGATATCCAAATAACCTAAAATTGGGAATTTTGCCAAAAATTGACAAATTTTTTTTCCATGATTTTTTTATAGGACATTTTATTAGCTTCCTAAAAATACCAATTTTTATTATTTTCCGTTCTCTAGAACAAAAGCTACAAGTGTTTTAGTTAAAGCACAGATGGCATTACTTTAAGCAAGATATATCATACTTTAAAACGCGTTTTATTCGAAACGTGTTTTTTTTAATGTTCAAATGGGGACAATGATTGCTAAAAAAAAGTTTTGAAAATAATGAACTGAAATTTTTTATATATGTTCTGTAAAATAAAATAAGTGTTTTAATTTTCACAAATTTATCAATCACCGTTTTATTACAAAATTTGCAGTTCCTTAAGTGAATAAAAGCACTATTTTCTTAAGCAATTTCATAAAATAACTATAATAAAGTGCTCTAGTTTTTGTAAAAAGTAAAATATCTTATCCTGAAGGTCATTTCAAAAATGAATAACATAGCAACGCATAAGAATTGGAAAATTTTAAATTTAGTAAATAAACTTTTGGTACAAAATGGGCCCGTTTATGTTATTTTTTGTCAATTTTTACCAATTTTTTCCCATTTTATTAATAATAACTTCTTTTTATCTTCTTAATTTTAGCATATTTTTCTAAAAATGTACTAAAAAATTTCAAAAAACACAAAGAATACTCGCATCTCCATTTTTAAAAAAAAAACAGTTGTCACAAGTAGTCGGATACCTTAAACGAGGTAATAATTTTCTTTCTCTTTTAACATAAAAATCGAAAACTTTAACACCCATATAAATTTTTGGTGGTTTTATAGCTTTTACGAAAAGTGTTGATAGTTTTTACTGATTAGATATCTTAGATGAGAGAGTAGTTTGGAGAGTGAAAAATACAGCCTTATGTCGTCCTCGTCAATTGACCGGAGTTGAAAATAACGAGATGGGTTGCCAATTGTCCTCTTATGGTTTCTGTGTGGGACGTTACTAAACAGGCAGTTATTTAATGTTAAATGAGAGTTTCAGAAAAAGAACGTATTATGCTGTTTTTTAAACTGCAGCAAAGGCTGTTATAACCTAACCTGCGAGACTAAAGGTGTAGGAGGATTGGAAGAAACACTAGCCATTGTACAACAAAATAATCTAATTTATTCACAATATTAATCAGCACAGTGACAATCGTCATCTTAAGTAATTCAATTAGCAAATATTATATAGTCGCGATTCACCTTCAATTTGATTAATCTCTGCTCCAATAACAGACTAGCCTATCTCTCCCCTAACCTGAAAATCTAGACTATATATAGTAGTCTTAATTAGCATAATCAGGTTCTCTTTTTCGAAGTGGAGCTTTGTAAAATAATTTTCAAAGACCAGAAATTCCCCAAAAGAATTATTAGTAGAAAGAGCTAAGATAGAACCCTCACACAAAGCGATATTTTTACCATTCTTTTGGCAAACTGAGAAATTAACCCGGGAGTGGTCGTGGGGGCACAGGGTCACCCCAGGATCACGAAATCTTTAATTCTGGGAAAACTGTTTATTTGTTACCAATGTCCTTGACAATATCCTCCTATATGACAGTCTTCATGAGAACTAAAAGGTATTTGTCACTTATCTCCCTCTTTTTGGGGAGTGGCAAACGTTTTTTTACAATCTTAAGATACTTGGTGAGACTGAGTTCCCCGCTTGACCACTTTTGTTCCAAAATAATTTTCTATGAACTGGCTAGATTTTTCTCCTGCTAACGTGGTTTAGATATTGCTGTGTTGTACAACTCATTATAGCTTATCAATGTAAATTAACAGAGTAAAAAGAAAGAAAGGGGCATTTGCGATCTCTAATGAATGAAGTTGAAACTGATCAAGCAAGGGAAGAACCTGATAAAATAATGGATATTAATCATGTTAGCGAAAGTAAATTTGAGAAAAGCGTTGAACACATCAAACGTTAGAGAGAAAAGGAAACTTTCAAACGCTACTTAAAAAACTCCATCAAGAAAGATATGAAGCCACAAGTGTACCACAAGACACAGTGCCCTGTCAAAGAAACACAAGCTAGAAAAAGTTCAACATGCTATTTGTCGATCATCAAAGGACAATAAAACTGCAATAACTTGAACAAAATATGACAGTTTTACCTGCAAATATCATTCCTCTGTAACTTTAGCGAAAAGTGTCTGTGATTTGTGTCCTTTATTAGTGACGCACATTTAAAACAATTTAGTTCAGTTTGATTGAATTTTTTTCTCAAATAATCAAAGAAAAATTGAAAAGTCCTTAAAAGTAAGTAAGTAGTAGGTACTTTCTCTTAATTAAATTATTCACTGGAATTACTATTATTTTTATCGTGTGCAATAAAAATAGTAATAAAAAAAGGATTGAGGTGACTCCGTCACTTCGTACGGCCACTAACTTTAGAATCGACTCTACACGACTTCTCCTGGGTTAATCTTAAAAAATCGCGCTCAAAAAAAAAAATGCAAATTCTCAGTATATTTGTAAATTTACGTATTTTATTATTAAATTTTACCCACTAAGTTTTAAAAGATTTAGTTCACACACACACACAAAATTTCATCTTTCATAATGTAAAATTTGATACATGATTTCCACTAGTGAAATAGATAAAATATCCTTCCAAACAACTAGGTATCTAAGAGACCAAATTTTGGCGAAACAAAATAGTTTTATTGCACGCAAGTTTTTAAAAAGAATATCTGTAACTCTTTTTCTCCTAGTATTTATTCAACGTCTGACCTAACTCTAATATATCATTGGGTGCAGACAGTTTTCATCGATCTTAAAAGTGTTTCGAGCATTTTTTTTGGCCAGGATGGTACTTGTAAAGAATAAACTTTTATTCGTCTCAAACTGTGTAGCCGCTTTAAATACATTTACCATTGAGTTGAGAACACTGGTATTTATTTCTACATTTTAAGATTTTTTTTAACACATCATTTGGGCGTAAGGCAAGCTGATATCTTCTAATGTATTGCAGCAAAATCTAAAAATGTCAGTTTTTTTAGGTTGGTTCAAATTTGGAAACAAGAACAAATTTGTCCATACCATTTCCGTAGATAAAATAGGCGAGGCCCGATGATTGTCATCGATATTTTATCTGATAATTTATTACAAAAGAATCACTCTAAAATAACTAAACCTTATTCTTCAGAACCTTACTAAAACTTATTCTATGATTGTCTATTTCTGTTGTTTCAGAAAAATCAATCCCTAATTGATAATGTAGCAATATCAAGCAATCAGTGCCGATTTATCCATTGGGCGCTTGGAGCGTGCGCCCAGGGGCCCGGATAAGATGGACTTAACCAGGTTCTCTGGTAATAAATTTCTATCCACCACTGCGAAGGGGCCCTTAGATCTTCTACGACTGGGGCCCGAAATCAGCTTATATTGGCACTGTAAGAAATAATCAGGTAATTATCAGAATAAAAGCAATTTCAGTAGAACGTCGTTTATCCGAATCAATTAGGACCGGATACCGTTCGGATAATCGAAAACCGAATGAGATCCATGCAGTATATGATACTGGACACTATACAAATATTGAAAATTATCACATGCGGGAAACGTGCTTGAAGAGAATGAAAAATTGGTGTAAAATGTCGTAACTTTTACCTTGATTGGGGAAAATAATCACTTATTTTTCCCTGTACCATTGTACAACTTCGTTTTTTCAATGCAAGGTCTCTGGTTCTCTTCAGCAGCAGTAGTTGAGTAGAACAGCACTCTGATTGTTGTTCGTACCACTCCATAGCTATCTCTAACGAAGAAACGTGTCAGCATTTGCTACTTTCGTTGTTGTTGTCCTCGTCTTCATACGTTTCATCGTAGACAGGGTCGGATTCTTTTTGCACGGAAGTCACAATCTCGTCATCATTTAGCATTTGAAATCCCCAGTCTTCTGTATCGTATGCCCTCCAGGTTTCTACATCAACATAATTCAACAAAAGAGCACGTATACACCTCCTCACTTCGAAACAAACTGACCTAATATTCCGTGTAGATGTTTGCCAAACCACACAGCTGAAATTCCCCAAATACCCTTGGGTTTTACCGTCACTTTTAGCCTCACAGGAAACAAATGTTCAGCATTGCACTGTTCGAAAAAGGATCCGGATTTTGGTTCGGATATTTGGTGTTTCGGATAATAAACGTTCGGATAAACGACGTTCTACTGTATCCGGTAATTGTATTTTTAAGGAATATTTAGTTTGTGTGTGTTTGGATATATGTTTATATATATATGTTTTACAAATTTGTTTTTTGTTTGAAGTTTTTTAAAATTCGTTCGTTAATACTCTACATATTTTTATATTTTCTAAAATTTTTACAATATTCATAAGCAATATTTACTTCTGATGTAAAAATCTGTTGATCAAAATTGATAATAAACCGTTTCACCCCCATTTTGATGTATTATAGCACTTTTGGATTCTCAGTTATAAATTAAAGTACTTTAATTTGAAGTCAAAAAATCTGTATAAATAAATGTGTTTTTATCTATTTTTTTCACTCGACCTGCAAAAGGGCTGATGCACATTAAATGTTACCAGGGCTTAAAATCCTCCACATGGACTTTGAAAGTTTTGGACAGTGATTCCAAATTGGTCCATATCGACCCCAGAGGTCCATGAGGTCTAAATGGGGATCTACGATAGTGGCTCACATTAAATCAGATTATGATTGAAATTTTAAAAGAAAATGTAATCAAATGGAAACCAGATTTACCTATTTAACAGATTTATTTACTAAACTCAATAGAGTTAATTTGCAGTTACAAGGTGGGAGCATAAAAAATTATTGAAAGAAGAACCATAATTACAGCATTTCTTGCCAGAATTAAACTATAGAAATATAATTTTGGATGTCGCAAATATTCCCTGTTTCTGAATTTGTCACAGACAATCTGCCAGGAAAATGACGTTTTAACCTACGTTCAGCATTTAAATGCCCTCTCTTCAGATTCTGAAACTAGGTTTGAGAATGCTTTGAATACATAGTAATACCACAGTAGGAAATGCATTCATATGGTAACATTTAATATAGATATTTAAAAAACAAATGTCAGATTATAAGAGGAACTGATTGGAATACTCACTAACGAAGGCCTTAAAGTTAAGTTTAGAAACGAATGTCAGCAACTTTGACTTTAAAAATGTGTATCTGTTATTTAATTCCTGAATTATGGAATATCATGAGCAAAGTTTTTAATTGCTTTTCTTAGTGAAAAAGAGTTCCAGCTCAGTTGTCAATCCACAAAATAGGGAGGGGGAGAGAGATTGGACACTAATAAGCAAAAAGATTCAGGATAAACCTGACAAGATTAATGCCCAATGGTTAAAATTTACTATTGAAGCATCAGATTCTTCCCTCCCATTAAAAGCATTTGTTTGTTTCTCAGTCATTTTATATAACAGTTATATTCTGTATTAATTAAATTTTAATTTAACTAATAAACATGTGTTTCTTAATTTTTAAACACTGTACTTCACTACAGTTGGAAATTTTTTTAAAAGTAGCTCTCTATAATAGCTGTCAAAAAGACATTTAAGTTGATAAATTTACAAAAATTCTATATTAGAGGTAAGTATGGGGACTACCCAAACTCAAAAACATTGCAAGGGGTCTATAAGACAAAAAAGTATGGGAAACTGGTTTAAAGAGTGAGAGTATCAGATCAGGATCATGGTTTAAATTTGCAAGGCTCGTCGTCAATATCTCTCGTGTTGTTTTGAAATAAGACAATCAGTTAATTTCTAACATTTAATTAAACTAATTAATTAACGTTAAACTATTGACGTGTTTTAACAAATTAAATACAAATAAATTTGGGATTCTAGAACCGTTAATGCTTTGAATGTATAAACACATACATGTGTGAATGTATCTGTTATTTTCTTCAAACCAAGAGAAAAAGTTAAACAATTTTGTATGGTAATTCAACTCCATCACTTTTTACTTCAATTAATTATTCAAAGTTTTTGTTATTCTTATATTGTTTCAGTATTATTACGCTCAAAATGTGTTTATGATTAGCGCTACAAAGTATCAAGCTTTGCTCAGATAACAGTCGTCCAAGTGTTGCGGTAACGTGTTACTGTAATCAAAATACAATTTAAACCTGAATGCAAAATTAATTGTCTTGTTTGTTTGCATAACAAGTCAGATATCTTTCGTTGACTTCCTTTTGCATTTTTGCTATGTCATCCATTCAGTAAGTGATACGAGAAAAGCCGCTTATCATTTTACGTTACGCAGCATTTTTTTCCTATTTTATCTTCGAATGCGTTTTTTTCCACTACGCGACATCATCAAATAACCCTTCATTGATAAAATTTTCAAGGTAACGAGTGGATTTGCACTCAGCGTCATTGGCTATGTCAGGACTTGCTGGAACGTGGGAAATCAGCCTTGACAGTGTCATTTTAATCAGTTGCGCGGGCGCTTCCATATTTAGACTTCATTTTAAGATGATTTAGACGCATTGGCGGCATACATTTAAGGAAGACTTTTATTTGATAATATAGTCTTATCAAGTTCATGATCACTTACTATCTCTTCACTTTTCGTTAACTGAGAGAGTTTTATGTAACATTTCTCTCATCAAGTCTTATTCAGACAGTAACAGAAAATATAAATTTAGTTAAAATTTCGATGCCATTTTTAGATAATATTTTCTCCTTACATCGATATTTAGACATAGCTTTCAACCACATTATTTGTATTTTTTTTAAGATTTCAAATAGTGTTTTCAATTGTAAAACATAAAAATCTGCTAAATTAATTGACTGGATTTTTGAGCAATTGATTGATTGATTGATTGCAAACGTCTTACTTTGGAGGTAAACACGGGTTATTCGCAGAATACCCGAAGGCAGTGGTCTTCAAACAGTGTTCCACGGAACCCTGGGGTTCCACGATGCATACCCAGACACAATAAAAAATTGGGCACAATAAAAATCTATGCGGCACAATAAAAAATTGAAAAGAAAATTATAAATGGGAGTGCAAAATGGATTCATGTTCCCTATGAAGTTCGTATAATCACAAGTATCTGAAGCTCATCCCAGTCACAAAAACTTAAAATTTTATTTATACATAGTATAACTATTTAGCATAACTTTACTAAAACTTTTATCATCTTTATATATAAAACTAGCTGTTACCCGCCCGCTTCGCTGGGTATTTCATGATGCTTTATAAATTTTTACTGCTTATATATATGTATAAATTATTGATATCTAAGTCCTAGCATTAAGAATTCGATTGAATTGAAAAATATACTTATACCTGTAACTGTCACCTGTTGATAAAAAAAAAAGGGCAGAACTCATCTAATTTGTATTTTCTAAAAATCTCTAAAATTGAAGCATAGAATGATGTTTGCTCTTTCGTAACTCAAAAACCAAGTGGATTCCCGCAAAACCAATTTTCGGTGGATCTTTACTCCGTAAATTGAACATGCAAGCCAAATTTCAAGTCTAAATCTAACAGAAAAAAGCAAAAGTTTTACTATAAATATCCCCGTAATGCCGTTGAGAGCCGTTTTCCAAAATTACCGCTCTTAGCGGATTTCAATTCAACAAAAGAAAAACGCAAACCAATTTTCATTATTATAGTCCTTGTAGCTCGAAAAAAGTAATTTTTTTGTCAATACGTCCCAGTAACCCCCTGCACCCCTCCTAAGAACTTGATTTGCTTAAAATACATTCTTAGTGGATCTCTATTCAACAAAAGAAACATGCTTAACAAATTTCAAGTATATGGGTCTAACAATTAAAAACATTAATTTTTTTCTGTAAATCCTCTTGACCCCTCGCAAACATCCTTAGGGGTCAATTTTCGTTTCACTCTTTGTTAGAGGAACTCTATTCCATGAAAGGAACATGCCTACCAATTTTCAAGCAGGATGATCAAATAGTTTAAAAATGGAAATATTTATCGATTACGCCTCTTAAACTCCCGAAATTAAACTTGGTAGTTGATATTCGCAAAACCCATTTTGTAGCGGTTCTCTACTTTACGAAAGGAATCTGCTTATCAAATTTCAAGACTGTACGTCTAACAGTTTAAAATTGGGGATAATTGTCTATAACGCCACTTGAGCCCCCGCAACGCCACTTCTGGGTCTGTTTTCACAAAACCCATTTTGTAGGGGAATTGAACTCTATGAAAGGAATACGCTTAGCAAAATTTGAAGACTGTGCGTCCAATTAATTAAAAATGCAAAAAAATTATCAATAACGCCCCTTGAACCCCCGCAACACCACCTAGGGGTCGATTTTCACAAAACACATTTTGCAGTGTATTTCTATCCTATGAGAGGAATCTGCTAACCAAATTTCAAGACTATGAGTCTAATAGTTTAAAAAAAGAAATAATTATTTATATCTGCCCTTGGGGTTCAATTTTCTCCAAACCCGTTTTGTAGCGGATATTTACTCCATGAAAGAAACATTCCTACCAATTTTCAAGCAGGTATGTCAAATAGTTTAAAAACGAAAATATTTATCTCTTACGCCACTTATTCCCCTGCAACGCCACTTAGAGGTCTGTTTTCACAAAACCTTCTTATAGCTAATCTCTACTCTATGAAAGAAATCTCTTTATCAAATACAAAGACTGTGCGTCTAATAATTTAAAAATGGAAATAATTATCTATAACGCCCCTTAAGTCCCCTCAACGCCACTTGGGGGCAATTTTCACGAAACCCACTTTTAGCGTATCTCTACCCTATGAGAGGAATCTGCTTACTAAGTTTCAAGACTGTACGTCTAATAACTTAAAAATAGGAATTTATAACGCCCCTTAAACCCCCCGCAACACCCCTTGGGGGTCAATTTTCCCAAAACCCATTTTGTAGCGGATATTTACTCCAGGAAAGAAACTTACCTACCAATTTTCAAGCAGGTAGGTGAAGTAGTTTAAAAACGGATATATTTATCTATTACGCCCCTTAATCCCCCGCAACGCCACTTAGAAGTCTGTTTTCACAAAACCCGTTTTGTAACTGATCATTATTCTACGAAAGGAATCTATATATCAAATTTAAAGACAGTGCGTCAAATAGTTTAAAAATGGAAATAATTATCTATAACGCCCCTAAGCCCCTGCAACGCCACTTGGGGGTCGATTTTCAGCAAACTAATTTTGTAGCGGATCTCTACTCTCTAAAAGGAATCCGCTTACCCAATTTCAAGATTGTACATCAAGTAGTTTAAACATGGAAACAATTATTATTAAAGCCCTTAACCCCCCGTAACGCCCCTTGCGTTTCGAATTTCGGAAAGTTCTTTCTAAGCTGATGTCTACTCTATCAAAGGAACATGTCTACCAAAGTTCAAGTCTGTATGTTGAATAGTTCCAGAGATTTTGTGATTAGTCAGTCAGTCAGTCAGTGAGTGAGTCGCTTTTCTCCTTTATATATACAGATATACGTGTCACAGTGTTTGTCCGCGATGGACTCCGAAACTACTCAACCGATCATAATATAATTTTGCATACTGTGTGTCATTTCGTCCAACTTAAAACATAGGAGGGTTTTTATTTCAATTAATCACGCCATAATTTTTTTATTACCGGAAATGTGAAGAATCCAGAAAAAAGGTTGCCAGATTCCCGTAAGGGATGCTCATGTGTCTGTGGAAGCAGATATTGTAACAGAGGGTGAAAGTTTTCGGTACTCTCGACGTTATTTAAACAGCCATCCGATTTTTGGTTTTTAAATCAGGCAAAAAATGATTACGGAATCGGAAAGATCATTTCTTTCGCCACGATACGGTATAGTTTTTTTTTGCAAAATAATGATATTTTCTATTTTTTAAGATTTCTTTTTTAAAATGAGTTAAAACAGATGCGTTTTTATGATAATTTTTTTCTAAATCGTTGCGTATGAATTTATTTTCGTGTTATTAAAACGATATTTTTTACTAAATATTGTTTTTTTTTCTTTTTGAATCCGTCGTTTAAAAATAAAATGCAGAAAACTTTTTTTTCTACGATTCTTTTAAAAAATACTCAAAATTTTAACTCAACATTAAATAACTTCGTCATTTATTAAAATTATCGTACGAAACTTTTGTTACGTTTGTAGAATAATGTTATCCAATTTCTGTGCGAAGATTGAAAAAAATTGCTTAAAACTTATGGATTTAAAAAAAAAATTTGTAATTTTCTTAAAATACCGTTTTTGCGAGAAATAATTTAAACAGTCTTTTTTTGTACATTTTTTTTTATTTTAAAGTACTTTGTTTTTACAATTAATGTGTGAAATTTCAAAACTTTAACGTCAAAGTTAAGCCCTCTAAAAAAATGAAAACTTTAAAAAAAATTCTCAATTGCGTCAAGGTTATTCACTTTGCGTTAGCTTTCTGTTTGGAAGACGGGAAAGGTTGAGGTAGTTTTGAGTCTTTCGCTGCGTAGTGAAAAGGGGAATTTCCTCATAACACGGGACGCTCATTCATATAACGCATCACAACCGATAGTTTTTTTTTATTCTTAAAAATTGATTTATTGAAGAACTGTAGAATATAAGAAAAAAATACCATAAAATATATAAGGAAATATTCTTCAATATATTTTTATTACATAGTATTATTTTCTTTTTGAATTTTATACTGTGAAATGAATCAATATCATTGCGTTTAAATAAAAATTATTTTTAAAACTTTTAGTATCAGTGATTTAAAAAATAAAAAGCCAAAAACCTTTTTGAACAAACTTTAATAAAACACTCAAAATACTTAATAATTAATAATTCCTTCTTTTATAAAGATAATTGCATGAAATTGTTTCCCGTGTGTCGAACATTTCAAAAAATCCTCACAATTTTACTTCAAGATTTAAAATAGTGAAATTTTGTAATTTGAAAAATTTCTACTTTTCTGTCTTTTTTCAACATACAACTATTTTTAAAAAGGCTACATTTTCGTTTCCGGAACTAAAAAATTGCAACGAAAGAATTGAAAAGTGAGTGAGTGATTTATAAAATCGCACTGTTCACCTATTCGAGGGTTTTTGACGACGGACCTCAAAATTTTCAACCATGGTCAAGTGACGAGGACGACACCTGAGCCCTTTCACACATCTCTCCTAATTACCACAGCACACCAACGCAAGAACAAATTTCGAAAAAGGGAGTTTTAATGACATAGTTAAAGAAATCACTCACATCGCGCATACACACTCATACTATCGTCCTGAGGGAAACAGGAAATTCCCATGGGGATTAATTTATTCACTCGGTAAAAGCCTGTGCAACGCCGGGCTAAGCGAAGAGGAAAGAAACAAAGAAGTAAAAGTAATTTCGAAAAATTATATTGGAAGTGCTGATTTTGTGAAGAAAAGGGAAAATGTGTTAAACTAGAAAACCACTGATACGCACTCATGGGCCTTGCACTCACATCGTACGCGTCACATCCACACAAAAGTGCTGGCGTCAGAAAGAAAGGAGGAAATTAACATGGGGATTAAGTTATACCCTCGGTAAAAGCCCGTGCAACGCCGGGCCGGGTCAGCTAGTAATATAATAAAATAATATTAAAACGTTTTTCTTTTTTTGTACTACCTATAGGATTGTGAATAATCTTTTGCTTACTGTCCCGGGTTCCACAAAATAATTTTATACTCTTTAGTACAATGTTTTGCGAAATTAAATAGTTTTCTAATGGAAAATGCTTTCTGAGGAAAAACACCTATAATGAAGGAGAGAAAACAACTTATTGAGACAGATTTACAACGTTAAAATCTAAATTTTAGTCTGCAAAATTTGCAGGATTACTCATACAGTTATAAACATTTTAAGTCATTGAGAACAATGCATTTAAATGAAAAATATTTCTCAAACTGAGTGGCTAAAAAACAAAATTTAAAAAAATGAAATGCAACTACAGATAACTTCAACAGGCACAGACTTTAATAATTTGTGTACAAAAATACTAGCATGTATCCCTGTTGCGAAATATAATGGATGGGTAGGTGATACTTGGATCACTAATTAATATTATTAATGAGTAAATTATATTAAACTTACATTAAAAATTTTTAATAATAAATACAATACTTTTCTTTAATTGTCTTTACGTATGCACCTATAACATGTTTATCTACTTTAAATACTATTTTAAGATATGTTTAAATGTGGGGAATGGGGCTCCCCGAAAGGACCTTATAGTTCTAAGGGTTCTGTGAGTCCTAAAGGGACCTAGCTCACCCTAAAATGCTTTTCCCTTCCCCAGGAAGCAACCATTCCCGCACTAAGCCTTTTTTACGTAAAAATCTTTTCTCTCTCTCTCTTCTTTTCTTTCTTTCTTTTCCTCTTCTCTTTGTTTTTTCTTAACAGAAGAAGACACAGTAACGTAACGGAGAATATTAGGTACCTTAAAGTCTTGCCCCCACCCCACCCCGCGCAATGCGGGGATTTCAGGGGTGTACACCACGCCACTGAGAATGCGTAGACGTGGGAATTACTTAGTTTCAAAATTCTTGGCGGCAATGGCGATGAACTTCGTACGATATGTGAACTGTCGCATCCCACTGTCCAAACTTCCCCATCATACCAATGAGTAAATTTTTAACCTTGACAGAGAGAGAGAGAGAGAGAGAGAGAGATTTAACGTGCAACCTCTCTTCTACGCAACATCAAAACCACCGTTAATTTAGTATTGATATATTTGATTATTGCACAAAAACTTAGTAACTACAAAGTGAGTTTATTAATTACTAGAAGCCTTCTCATATCTCGTAATTTCTTTTAAAAACATTATTAGCAACAAAAAAAAACATTACAATAAAGTAGCTTTTTTCAAACTGTGGAACACGCTCCCCTACGAGGTGTGATAACCTTACCAGGGGGCCACGAGCATATCGAAAAGTCGAAAAAAATTTTTTTTTTAATTATTAGTTTGTTAAAAGGAATCAAAACAAATATATTCTGAGATGATAAAAAAAATGCACATTTACAATGATAAAAAATACTTACAAATGCATCAGTACTGCATGGTGTATTGGATCATTAATTCATCAATACTAGGCTAAGAACAAGTTTAATAATTACTAGCGATCCCGTGTGCTTGTCATATACAAAATTATATGCAACATTTAATACTCATCTTGATAATTTGTACAGTTTATAAATAAAGTTGTATTGTAGCTTTAGCGTCAAAGTACATTATTATTGAATTCAATACATTATTATTCTTTGGAGACGGGTGCCATGAATATTATGATTGAAAATGGGGTCGTAAACATTGAAATTTTGAGAAGCACTGCAATAAGGGACAGCATTTAATTCATTTCGCCAATTCTCATGGAGACCCTATACGTTGAATGTACTATTTTTAATGCCTATTTGTGTACTGTGTAGTCTGTAAGAAAATCCTCTTTTTTTCATTCTTAGTAGCTTTTCTAAGTAACTTGTTGCATGAAATACGAAATTTGAAATGAATTTAAGTGCACTTGATTTTTAATTTGCTTGCAAGATTATGTTGAGTAATTTACAAGATCGAAAGGGGATTGTGGTTAGATTTTTAAGATCCTGCTGAAATATCGTTGGAATAGAGATACGAAACACTGAATGAAAAGAGGTGTTTTGTAAAAGCATGATTGTGAGACGCTTATGCATTCTTACTCAGAACTATAAAAACTCAGGCGCACACTCTACCGAGACTCTTACCACATGAAGTCGATAACCACACATTGTTTACCATAAAAGTCGAGATCGCAAACAGAGCTGAGATGAAAAATCGATCTTTCGTATTCCAAAGTTGGCCACCCCTGATAGAGATTTCTATCTAGATTTTAAAAATAAAAATTTAAGTTATTAGAACAGTCCATTTTCAGTGCAAAATATCCAATATATTCGAAATTTTCGAACAAAATGAGATTTAATTATTTCTTTTATTCTATAATTTAATCCAATATCCTTTGTAGCATTAAAGTCCTTCCTGGGATTTGAAATTGAGATTTAATAACTCTTGGAGTAATTGTAGAAAAATTTCATGATTCTCTTATATAAATGTCAAAATCATTCTTGTACAAATATTTTGGCTTTCCGAATTGAAACCTTTAAATGATGGTGTAAATACGCCTTTTAACCAGATCATGTCTAGATTTTTCTCTCTTTTTTGCATGTAATTATAAAAACAGATGTATCACACCTATTACAATATTAAATACTTTCAGAGAATTTTGAGTATCACGATACGTATTTATAATTTGTTCGACCTTTTTTAAGATTTATTCTATTTTAAAGAGATACTTTATATTTTTACTTTTGTCACGGAAACTTGGGAAATATGTTCAAAAGAAGATACACATATGTTCCAATAGTTACTTCATAACATAACATTTTATAGTGCATTAAGAAATGATAAACCATTATTGCGAATTAGTGAATTTCTGAAGAATTCCTAATATACCATTTTCTTTGTATTGTTAAAAAAATTATATTATTTGCAGATGATAGAAACTCTTTTCCATTGAGATGATAGAATAAGATTATGCAGTTTAAAAGATAGAACATAGACAGAAAATACAAAGGATGATATATATATAAAAGGCTTTAATTTTGAGATATTCAGAATATTCTTTTGATAAGAGGTTGCTTAATTTGAAAATTTTTCATTTCTTAGGTTTTAAAGAAAAGAGAATATTAGACGTATAATATCCTATCCCTTAAATACTTCGATGCTAAGGCCTGACATGTTTGCTACACGTTTAGATATCATAATATAGTCAGGTATAGTTTGCAATGCTTTACATACCAATATAATATTTTACTTTACAGGAGAAAAATATAATTTAGATCACTTAAGCCCAAAAAGAAAAAGGAATATTCTGTGATTTTTCTAAGAAATAATGGATAATTAAATAGATAGGAAAATATTCACTCTGATACCGTTGTTTTTTACGGCTTTGTTATCCGTTTCCCAATTCACATTTACAGAGAATGTTAAATTTTTCGAAGTTTTAGTTACATGTCTCGATTGGGCTGAAGATACTTTGATTTTTCCTTAACTATCATTTTAATTTTTTCATTAATTGCTACTGTAATAAAATATTTCAAAATTAATTAAGTAATTAAATTAAAAAAATATATAATAAAAATGCAAAATGTGAAAAGTTATTACGCATAAAAATAGACCTGAATAGTTAGTCCCTAAATATTAATTGATTTCATATTCTAATGTATAATGTAATACTTCTAAGAATACAACTCTATTAACAGAGTAAAATGAATGTTATTCGATTAAAAAAATCATTGGATTGTATCCCTGTTTAGTTCTATCTATACTCATTTCCAAAACTAAGGTCACAAACACAAAATTAGAAAATTGATGAACTATTCAGTGTGTTGCCTTAAATTTGGCACATAGACGTATTACAGCGTGAGGAAGAATATAGCATATAACCATATGGAAAGATTTTAATTTTGAAATAAGATAAATCAAAAGTGTGAGATCATGAATCAGAGATAAAGCATTTAACTCGTTAAAAGTCGTCTAATTTGAGTGTGACCACCGGTACCGGTATACAAGCATCCTAACGAGCTGTTATACTGTTTAGACGGTGTCAATAAATATTTGGGCAACAAAGCCATTCTTTAAAAGAAAACTTTTGACTTCTAGAGGGTCTTGGGAGGTGGATACAATGAGAAATAGCTTTTTTCCTAGACTATCCAAATATGTTCAATAGAATTTAAATCTGGAGAACTCGAGGTAAATCCATATGTGAATATCCATCACTAATGAAGTTTATCAGCATTCTGTTGCTGCGCATTTTTGTCCATAAAAATGTAGTCCGGCCCATAGCATCCAGAAAACCTCATATAAGCTTCTAGGATCTCATCACATTGCGTGTGAGTTAACATACTTGCATCGAAAACGTACAGGGTATACGACTGCCCAACATTATTCCGCCAGACGCAAAGATCCTTTACCACTAAATCTGTCGTTTTTGTTATAAGGAGGATAAAGGAGTTTCATTTTCTCTCTAGATGAGACTCGACGAGAATCACTATGTCTGGGGAATTTCGGCTCTCACTGAAAGAAACGCTCCATTCTTGATGTGTCCACGACTGAGTTTTCAGCTCCACAATATCCTGTCTTTCCTGTTAGAGCAGTCAAAAGAACACACAAGACTGGATGCCGGGCGCAAGAACAGTCTCTCAAAGCGCCTGTAGACTATTTGCCTAGAAATTCTTCTTCCAGATACAGCAGCAACGTCACGAGAAAGCTAAGATTATGCAGTTTAAAAGATAACATAGACAGAAATACAAAGGATGATATATATATAAAAGGCTTTAATTTTGAGATATTCAGAATATTCTTTTGATAAGAGGTTGCTTAATTTGAAAATTTTTCATTTCTTAGGTTGTAAAGAAAAGAGAATATTAGCAGTATAATATCCTATCCCTTAAATACTTTGATGCTAAGGCCTGACATGTTTGCTACACCTTTAGATATAATATAGTCAGGTATATTTTGTAATGCTTTACATACCAATATAATATTTTACTTTACAGGAGAAAAATATAATTTAGATCACTTAAGCCCAAAAAGAAAAAGGAATATTCTGTGATTTTCCTAAGAAATAATGGATAATTAAATAGATAGGAAAATATTCACTCTGATACCGTTGTTTTTTACGGCTTTGTTATCCGTTTCCCAATTCACATTTACAGAGAATGTTAAATTTTTCGAAGTTTTAGTTACATGTCTCGATTGGGCTGAAGATACTTTGATTTTTCCTTAACTATCATTTTAATTTTTTCATTAATTGCTGCTGTAATAAAATATTTCAAAATTAATTAAGTAATTAAATTAAAAAAATATATAATAAAAATGCAAAATGTGAAAAGTTATTACGCATATAAAATAGACCTGAATAGTTAGTCCCTTAAATATTAATTGATTTCATATTCTAATGTATAATGTAATACTTCTAAGAATACAACTCTATTAACAGAGTAAAATGAAATGTTATTCGATTAAAAAAAATCATTGGATTGTATCCCTGTTTAGTTCTATCTATACTCATTTCCAAAACTAAGGTCACAAACACAAAATCTAGAAAAATTGATGAACTATTCAGTGTGTTGCCTTAAAATTTGGCACAGAGACGTATTACAGCGTGAGGAAGAATATAGCATATAACCATATGGAAAAGATTTCAATTTTGAAATAAGATAAATCAAAAGTGTGAGATCATGAATCAGAGATAAAGCATTTAACTCGTTAAAAGTCTGTCTAATTTGAAGTGTGACCACCGTGTACCGGTATACAAGCATCCTAACGAGCTGTTATACTGTTTATGACGGTGTCAATAAATATTTGTGGCAACAAAGCCCATTCTTTTAAAAGAAAGACTTTTGACTTCTAGAGGGTCTTGGGAGGTGGGATACAATGAGAAATAGCTTTTCCTAGACTATCCCAAATATATTCAATAGAATTTAAATCTGGAGAACTCGAGGGTAAATCCATATGGTGAATATCCCATCCCTAATGAAGTTTATCAGCAGTTCTGTGTGGCTGCGCATTTTGTCCATAAAAATGTAGTCCGGGCCCATAGCATCCAGAAAAACCTCATATAAGCTTCTAGGATCTCATCTACATTGCGTTGTGAGTTAACAGTACTTGCATCGAAAACGTACAGGGGTATACGACTGCCCAACATTATTCCGCCAGACGCAAAGATCCTTTACCACTAAATCTGTCGGTTTTTGTTATGAAGGAGGGATGAAAGCGAGTTTCATTTTCTCTCTAGATGAAGACTCGACGAGAATCACTATGTCTGGGGAATTTCGGCTCATCACTGAAAAGAAAACGCCTCCATTCTTGATGTGTCCACGACTGAGTTTTCAGCTCCACAAATATCCTGTCTTTCCTGTTAGAGGCAGTCAAAAGAACACACAAGACTGGATGCCGGGCGCAAAGAACAGTCTCTGCAAGGCGCCTGTAGACTATTTGCCTAGAAATTCTTCTTCCAGATACAGCAGCAACGTCACGAGAAAGCTGAAGAGCCGTTGTCAACCTATTTCGTCGTGCGCTTAATGCCTAGTAGCGATCCTATGCAAATGTTGTTGCTCTGTGGCAGCCTTTGCTGACCTTCCTGGTGACATTACCACGGTTTTGAATTCATTCTACAGCCGGGAGATCACTTTCGGGCCACTTGTAACCATCGAGCCACCTCCTCTTGAGACTGGTCACCTTCAAACCTGCCAACGGCTCTCTATTTCAAGGAATCTCAGAACATTCTCAATGAAAACAGACTAATTTGTTTGTTTTAATGCAATATTCACAAAACTGCAGGCAAAAATTTCATATGCCTAAACGGTTTCAATCCAGTAATTCTGCAAAAACTAATGTCAAACAACATCATTTCCTAAACTGAAGGTTGATATTGTATACTATCCGTTCTTCAAAATATATAAATAAAAATTCTACTAGTTTTTCTGAATGCAATTTAAAATTATGACAAAAAATACGTTTGTGACCTTAATTTTGGACATGAGTGTAGATCTATCAAGTCAATCAATAATTGAAATGCTTTTGAATTGAAAACTTGAAAACCTTTATTTCGCTAAAAATAGCATTTTGATGAGAAAATCTCTTTTTTAACATTTTGCATCAGAATACGTCTTAAGAGGAATTTTATGCAACATAAAGAGAGAAAAATTATATAGTACAGTAATACCCCGAACTTACGCAATAGCTGGGACTGAGTGATAACCGCGTAAGTCAGAGAATGATTTAACTTATAAATACATATAAATTATTTTTATTTGGGACCGGAGATAAAAGAAAATAATAATTTATAAATCGAAAATGTTTAGTAAAAACTAGCACAAATACAAAATCTCAAACTAAAGTTATTTTGATGTAGATGGTTTCATAAAGTCTAACAAAGTCCGCCAGTTCAAATATTTTTTTTCTCTCCTTAAAATTTCCTCGAAGCATGCATTTTTTTATATTTCTTGTTTTGTTCAAAAAATACGCCGATAGTTGCAGTCTATCTTTTCTGAAATTTGCATCCCTTTTTCAATTCAACTGAGGCCAATTGTCAAAAATGTTCAACCGACATTCGATCTTCTGTTTGAACTGGGTCCAAAGACATAAGGTTTTCAATGCCATGCTCTTGCTCAAGCATTTCTATGAGCTCATCAAATACGGCCGCGGTGGCCGAGTGGTCTAGGCATCGGATCATGGCTAGCATGTCATGGTTCGATCTAGTACACTAAAGATCGCCGTGTAGGGAGCAATGCCGTTAAATCTGTCGAGAGCTCAACGTCTCCGTTGGTGTGCGTGTAGTTAGGAGAGGGTGCCAGCTCAGGTGTCGTCCGCGTCACTTGACCATGGTTCAAAATTACGCGGACCGTCGCCAAAAGCCCTCGTGTTGCTAATCAGTGCGACGTTAATATTCTCTCTCTCTCTCATCAAATGTCAGCTTCTGACTGTGGGAATGCAGTAGATCTTGAAAGTCATCAATATCCACTTCTGAATTTATTTGCCTAAAAAGATTGACAACTTCTTTGATCACATTATCAACTTCATCAAGCTCATGCACTGATTCCGCCCGAGTTTCAGTGTTGAAAAAAGATCGACGAAATTTGAAAATCGTATTACTTCGGGTTCGCGTAAATCGGGTTAGAGTAAGTCGAGGGCTATTACTGTACACCATTTTTTATACTACATTCATAAGGCATAAATTTATCTCCATATAAACCATGTTTAAAAACTTCAGTCTATACTTGGGTTTTTTTTAAGGTCTTTAATTTAAGGAATGTTGTGAATTAAAGTTCTTCCGATTACCCCGAAAAACCAGGAGCTTTTCTGAATACTTTCGTAGCATCTCTTTTATCCCTACAATCAGACATTATAAACGAAAAGGGAAGTTACGCGAACGATAACATTGTATCAAATAGAAGATACATAAAAATAAACCTTCTCGAAGAAATGTATTTTTATTGCCGACGGAATTCACGGTAGGCGAGACAAAAGTAGTGTGACAAGAGATGACCTAAATATTCTCACCATATTATCAAGATAGTATAATATGATGACTCATTACAATATATAGGTTAACATTACTGCTAATTTTAAATACTGTAACTGTATAAAAAAGAATGATAGTGAATTTGTTTTGTCAAGTAAAATTTTTGTTGACGCAACATTTGCAAGAAAAATGAAGGTACATTTAATTTGAAAATCTTGATCTAAATTGTAAGACAATAATACACTGACGGAAAAAATATCCTAACACCAAGAAAGACTTGTGTTAGATAAACTAAATTTGGTAGGCGTGTTCATATATCTGAAAGATGACATCGATTCAAATTTCACGCTTAAGTATGGCCCTAGTAACGCCACTCAGAACTTGCAAATCAGGGTTGCTTTAAACGCGCTCTGCTAAGTTCGTGAGCGTTATTTGTCTGTGAAATTTGACGCATTGAGTTGATGTTAGCCATGAATGTCTTTAAGAAGACGAAGAAGCCATTATCAACAGCTCTACTCACCCTCAAACTAGTACTAATATTTGCGCTGATGATACTGCTATCCTGGCTACTTATAAAAATCACGACACTATACCCATACACTCAACTCACACCAAACCTTCGTGAAAACTTTTTAACACATGGAAAATAAAAATTAATGTAGATCTACTCTTCACCAGGAGAAGAAATCCACTCACACCCCCCAACTCTCTATTTACCCTTTAATTTGCCAGAATTCTCAAATTAATCTTTACACTAAAGTACTTCTCTACACTGCTGTCTTTATGACCTCAAACACTCTGATTTTCATTGAAAAAACTAAGCGATTTAGCTCAATTTCAGAAATATTGTGTCATTCTATTACAGTGGTTATATTTCCAGTTTGTTGCCAAAGGGTTATTGGTTAATATTAACACAAACTCTTCAACATTACAAATATCAAAGGTTTTCCATGAAGCACACGTCTCGACATTGTCTTCGTTATGGCAAAGCGTTGACTTTTTCTCTTGTAAACCATTTCTAGAAGGATTTACATATATTACAAGTATTGTCCTGCAAAAATATATTGAGTTAACACTATCTAGTGAAAGCCCATTCAGTATCAGATGATCAAATAGCATAGCTTGCTTTAAGATAGAATCCATGTGTCCCGAAGTTCGCTGTAAAATCGCGCAATTCATCATGAGCAAAGGATCCCTCCCATTTGTCGATTGAAGAATTCTTTCGGTTTCTAAAGTAGTTTCAATAATGCCATGGGGGTGTAATGGCTAATATTTTTAGCAAAAAATATCATTTGTTTCCACTTATCGTTCCATGGCAAGCCATTTTTAGCCCATTTCAGTCTTTCTTTTCGATCATGTTTCAATAACATGCACGTATTCTTTATTTTCATTAATAATGTATTTGTATTGGATTCAAAACTCTCCTAAACAGTGACTTGGGAAATTATTTTTGCTGAAACGTTTCGAAATTTCGTGAGCCGAAAAAACCTATATTCGTTAATAGCCGAAAAATGTATTGATACTTCCGTGCTATCTCTAATTGCCTTTTTTTTCCAGATCATTTCATTTTGTTTGAATCATCTTTTCTAATTATAACATCGTGAATGATTGTGTTTTTTGAATCCCTTCATTAAGTCAGTTATTTTTCTTCTTAGTCCTTTATTAGTATATTTTTTATAATATAAAGTTTTAAACACTTCTCACTCGGATAACTCTTACCTCCATGGCATATTCAAATAAATCACGGGTGACTAAGAGAATATGATCTCTTTCACTGTTCAGCTACACGAGGGCTTTTGGTGACGGACCTCGTAATTTTGAACCATAGTCAAGTGACAAGGAAGACACCTGAGCTGTGGCAGTCCCCTCTTCTAACTACCACACCAATGGGAGGACGTTTGAGCTCTAGACAGATTTAACGTGCATCGCTCCCCTACACGGCGGGTCTTTAGTGGTACTGGGCTCGAACTCGTGACATGCCAGCCACAATACGATACCTTGACCACTACGCTACTGTGGCCACTCAAATAAATCACGGATAACACAGTCAAAATCTGCAATAACTTATCAGATAAGGCTTCCACGAAATACTAATATATGCTGTTTATGATTGTGATGTGATGTATACAGCATGCAAAAATTTCTCAGATGGCCTTATATAATTTCTTAACAAACAACTTATTTAATTTTTAGAATATGAGTAAATTCTAATAAAATTATTTAAGTTACATTGCGTCACTTCCTACAGCGCTTTCTCTTTCTTATGTTCTCAGTTCTTATTCCTTTCCTTACGCTGAAATAATTAAATTTAAGGAACATTTTCTTAAAAAAATGACTGGTCGAACAGTCGCCAATTCTTGTGTGTAGATATTGCATTATAATTAATTCAATACGATTATCTAAAAATTTTAATTGATGTTACTTTTTATCAATTCATATGAGGTTTAAGATGAGAAAAAGTTTCGAAACGATCAAAATTCATGTGTATTTAGGTCTCGTAAGTTTTTTAAAAAAAAATATCTCTCACAAAAAATGCTTATTTTTCAATTCCTACTATTATAGTTCACTCTCTTCCTATATATCTTGTTCAAATTTTCAGTCGTTAATAAAGTACTTTCTATTCATCCATTCAAGTTTAAATTCATTTCTTTAAATTTGTAGTTAATGACACTTGATGTTAATACAGTTTTTTAAGCATTAATTCATCAATTGAATGTAATTAATGAATAAATAGTAACAAACAAAAGTAGTAGTCCAACACTATATATAAAAAGGAAAATCGCTCGTTGTGTCCCTGTAGCGCAATGGACTTCTAATTCAAAGGTCGTGAGTTTGATTCGCACCTGGGATGGACAAATTTCTGAGAATGTGATTTCTTTTTACTATACTATTTTATTGGAATAGTTAAATTTAATTAATGAATAAATAGTAACAAACAAAAATATATAATAGTCCAACACCATACATAGAAAGGAAAATGGAAAATTGCAAGGAAAATCGTTTCTATTTTGTCACTTAAAATTGTGATTCTGTCATAAGTTTTTCTTTTTTTTTATATTAATTGTAACTGAAAAGTAACCAAAATAAAATATTTTTCTTTGTTGACCTAAATAGGAATTGACTTAAAAATTTGGTTTTTATATCACTTGTTTTAGTATTAATACGACGTGTGTGAAGTTTCAAAGCTGTAAGGCAAATAGTTTTTTTTTCCTTCAAAATTGCTCCTTTTTTGTATTAAAATTGACACTTTTGAGAAATTGAGAGGGTTTAAATAATGTATACCAGCATATAACTTGGATTGGTTAAATGCTTCTAATTTAATTAGAACAAAAATTTAAACTGGATTAGAAGCAGTAAGGTAGTATTTTTTTCAATAAAAATTGAAATATCTATTTTTGAGCGGTTTTCATGAAGTGACTGTCAAGTTTGCCTTTAAATAAATGATACATTGCAAAGCTTGCAAAAAATTGAATGTACTGTCAAAGAAATAATAATTAAGCTAAAAGTAACTACAAAACATCTTTCTTTCCCCTAGATATCGTTGAAAAGACAAAATTACAAAAAAAACTGATTCAATCTTTCGAACGAAAAACAGAAAGATAAAGAGTCTACTCTATATTCTTAAATTTATTTCACCATAATCGTATATATATATAAAGGAATCTTAATTAAATATTTCCCGGCGGATCAACTTGTAGCTCTAAGCACCTTTCGGGTCAGCTCGGTTCCCTTGGGTATTCTACCAACACCCAGTGTTGCTTCGAACTTTGACATTAATAACCGATCCATCAAATATACAGGTGTACTAAATATATTCACAAAATTTTTTTAACATGAATAGTAATGAATTCCTTTCTAATTTCCTCCTAAATCCTTCAGTGAATCCGAGATGAATCGATTTTGAGTTCAAATCGCTGAAGTCATTATGCTAGTAGGTAATACTTTCACGCAACCAATGTACCTACACCATACAATTTGTTCGTCTTCCATTATCAAATCGATGCTGAATTAGTCGATTACTATCCTTCCATTTTTTTTATCGCTGTAGTTGCTAAGTGAAAAAAATGTCCCTGTATTTCTTTTTTCCCCTGTGTATTAATCCCCTTTAGCGATGCGATACAGTTGTTTCGAATTACAAGCCGTTTTTGAGAAGTTGTGTTGCTGATATAAAACATCAGAAAAGGGCATGATTCTTTTTTCTTTTCCCCGTTCTTTTACTTACTTTTAATGGAGATAAGCATTTATATTTTACTTTGTTAAAAATCAAATGGAAAAAAAAAAAAAAAAGATATTGGTATAAGATGTGAAAGATACTTTCGAAACAAGTTTCAGTATTTTACAACTAAAACAGTTTCTTTTCATATATTTATGAAAATATTACGATAATATTTTAGTTTAATTCATATATTGTAACTAGTTTTTTCTCCTTTCTAACCTTGGAAACGCATTATTCTACTTGTCCGATCTCTCTCTCTCCCTCTCTCTCTGTGGAGGCCGCTGTAGCCAAGTGGTCAAGGCATCGGATCATGGCTAGCAAGTCATGAGTTCGATCCCAGTACCAATGAAGACCCGCCGTGTAGGGGAGTGATGCACGTTAAATCTGTCGAGAGCTCGAACGTCCTCCCGTTGGTGTGGTGTGGTAGTTAGGAGAGGGGGTGCCAGCTCAGGTGTCTTCCGCGTCACTTGACCATGGCTCAAAATTATGCGGTCCGTCGCCAAAAGCCCTCGTGTTATATAGCTGAACAGTGCGACGTTAATATTCACTCTCTCTCTATGTGTTACACCTTTTCCTATTCTTCTCTACGATAGTTTGTCGATATATCCGGAAGAATTATAACACATAAAATAAGCAATATAAAAAAAATAAGTCAATCCCCCCCCCTTCTACTTAGGTCAACAAAGAAAATTTTTATTTTAGTTACTTTTTTATTAAATATTTACTATTAATATAAATATGTATTTTTTATGACAGAATCACTAAAAAAAAATGGCAGTATAGAGACTGCCGATAGAAGTGAAAACTTAGAACTTTTAGTATTAAAATTTGAAATTTCATAATGTTTGAATTAAAATTATCAACTTCAATCTGGTTTTCACATCTATTGACACTCCGAGCAACACTTATACGCACATGTTTATATGGTTTTTTTATTATTCAAATATATTACGGGTTGTACAGGATCATGACAAAATATAAATACAATTCAATTGAAATAACAATTAATATACAATCATATTATTTATGGATAGTATTTGTATTTACTTAAATTTCAATGTACTTGGTTTTTAACATTATTTTAATGATTTGCATCATTGCCATCATTAATTTCAACAATACTTAGACTTCACTTTCAATTATTTCATTTTACTCTAAAAAAGTTACAATAGGCTTATGGTAACTAAAGTAAGAAAGGAAAATGTTTGATTCAAATTTATCTAAGTATCGCGTAAAAACTGCATCGATCGTCGTTTTATATTTTATAGAGTTTTCGATCATTGGACATATTTAAATTAAGTGTTTCATACAGAAATTCAATTTGTGATAAATTTTTATGATCTGCAAAGTTAATATTAAAGTCTCCACTTAAAATCATCGGTACATTATGATATTTTTCACCAAATCGTTTTTCGAGTATTTTAGAACCTTCTTTTGTATAAATCATCAAATTTTCGAATAAAAATTGTTGTATCTGTCTCATAGATTTTCCAGGCGAAATATAAACGGCAACCATTAATATGTATTGCCCATTCTCGTAATCGCAACGAGCAACGCATATTTAGCTTATATCAGTAACATAAACACCAATGCTTCTAGTGAATTTAGTATATATATGTCCGTATGTGAAGTGTCTTGAGTATTGTGATAAATAGCTACGCCTGCTGCTGGAAGTTCGGGTCTTTTACAATTTACAACAAAGTTGAAATTCGGAATATCAAGTGGTTCTTCGTTTTTCATACTAATTTCTGACAAAAGCAGAACATTTGACTTTTTTACGAAAGCATCATTTTTTAGGTCAGCTGTATGCGCATGCAAACTTTGACAATTGAATGAAAATATCGATAATCCTTTCTTGTTGGAGATGTATTCTAGAAAAGGTTTGGTGACCGTTTGTAGTGTATTGTTTTGTAACCTTTTCAATTCTAACGTTAGATCCTCTGGATGACTTGTTGATCTTTTATGATGTTTATTTGCATTAATAGCCATATTTTAAACTTCCAGAAATTAATCTTAAATTATTATTAGATTTTATAAAATTTTTAATTTCAAAATCGACGATAAAAATATGATTGAACCACTAGAAGTCTGTTTTACCACGGTAGTAAGAAAACGTCTAAGCCACTGTGAAATACTAATCCGGATTGCATGATGCATTGCAGAGGTTAAATATTAGAAAATAAATAATACAAAATTTTCAATCGCCAGAATAAATACGAAGATTTAAAATAATTTTAAATAATATAAAATTTTCAAACGCCTAAATAAATACGAGTATTTAAAATAATTTTCTGTTATTTATTTCTTATTTAAAAAATATAATATTCTTTTTTTTTGGTACTCAATATTGTACTGCACAATGATTCTTCAATTAAACGATTCAAATAATAATCAAACAAAAACACTATTTCAACAACGCACAGTATATACACATTGAACTTTTCACTAAATCCATTCAATTTCACTTATAAGATATACAACAACACAGCACTATACGTCAGTTGTATAGCTACACATATATACTGCTATAATCATGTCGGTGACGCGAACGCACGAGATTTCACTCATCCAAAAAGTGTCTAAGGCGAACAGTACACTGCGCGTGCGCCAATCAGAGCATGTCGGTGACGCGAACTCATAAGATTTTCCCCTACCAAAAAGTACCCAATGCCGCTAAAGAAGTTTTCACTTCAATAAGTGGCAAAATAGAAAAGGATTTTCCTTGCAATTTTCCATTTTCCTTTCTATGTATGGTGTGGACTATTATTTTTGTTTGTTACTATCTATTCATTAATTAAATTTAACTTTTCCAATAAAATAGTATAGTAAAAAGAAATCACTTACTTAAAAATTTAGCCATCCCAGGTGAGATTCGAACCCACGACCTTTGGATTAGAAGTCAATTGCACTACAGTGACACAACGAGCGATTTTCCTTTTTATATATAGTGTTGGACTATTACTTTTGTTTGCTACAAGTTATTCATTAATTATATTTAATTAATGAATTAATATTTGAAAAAACTGTATTAACATCAAGTATCATCCACTACAAGTTTTAAAAAATGTATTTGATATTGAGTAGATGAATAAAAAGTATTTTATTGACGATTGAAAATTTGAACAAGATACAGTCGACTCTCGTTAATTCGAACCTTCGAGTTTTCAGTGGCACCTGGACTCGAACTCGTGACACTCCGGTCACGAGTTTGGTACCATAACCAGTGGGATACCACAGCCACACCAGTATATATATATAGAGAGAGAGAAAGTGCTTTGAGGCCTTTATGTGTTTAAATATGCATTTTATACCATATATTAAACTAAATTTAATAAGTTCTCTTAAAAATGTTAATGTGTAATAAAATAAAGTTTACTAACTTGAATAACAATTAACAGCAATATGAAATGTGTTTCTAAGTTTATAATTATGCAATAAAAACATGATTTTTAGAGAGCTCTCCCATTATATAAAAAAGCTTTACATAAAATTAAAGCTTTAATACATCGGATTTATTCTTTTAGATCTATGTATTGTCAAGAGAGAGAGTGAAAAGACAATTGACGATGATCTGTATCCAGTTTAGAAAAAGGTGAGGGGGAAAAAAGCTAAACATTTAGTACTTCAAAATTTTGAAACTTCAGTTTTTTATTTACACTTCTCAAACAATTTTTGTTGAGAAGTGTAAATAAATCGATGTTTTTGCTCTTGGGGAATCAAAATACTGATAAAAAGTTTTAAGAAAATATAAATAAAATAAAAAAAATATGTGTATATATATATACTCAAATACATTTGTATTGTAGCTCATGTTTTACTTATTTTTCCTCTTTCTAAACATGCATTGCAAGTATGCTGCAACTACTCTTTGTCATCAATCAATATTCATAATCGAATCAATCATTTTCATAAAACTATAGCTCAATTATAACTTTTATAACAAATAAGAATTAAAATGGAAATACAAAAAATTTATTTGATGAAATAAAATAATAATTACATTTAATCGAATTCATCAAACAGTACAGTAAAGCCTGTTTTTGTGCGGTAGATAGGGACCGCATAAAAAATATTCGAAAATTTCACATATTCTTACGAATATCAAACAAATTCGTGGAGAAACTACAGAAAATTTCTTTTATGCAGTGGAGAGGGACCGCATAAAAAAAAGTAGCCCTTAGAAAATATGCCAATTATTTACAAAACTTATAAGAAAGTACTTCCATAACAAAATAAATAATTAAATTTCACAAGGAAACATTTTTAAAGCATTTAGTTTCTTATTGTATACAAACACAGAGAGAAGTTTTCAAAATGCACATACATAATTCACTGCTATTCATCGTAATCCAAACGCTCATCTTTCCGTGATGAATACATTCAAAATCGCTTCGTCACTTGAAGATACAATTTCAATTGATGTATTTTTTGGTACCATAAAGTAAGAGATAAGTTTTTATAACCAAGGTCGGTTAGTCAGTTGCTTGTAAACGTCATAACTAGAAATGCATGATCGAAGCTCTTTTTGTGAAATTTCCCTTTTTTGATTCCTCGGAATTGGTATCTATTTTAAGAAAATGCTTGTCCAATTTGTAGGAAAGCTGTATCCCTGCATATATTTTATCCGCTCTCAAAGAATCCGGTTCTTCTTGTCCGTCTTCATAATCTATCAAATTATCGATAATGTCAGTGTCACATTGAAAGTTTCGTTTTCAATCAAGTGCGAGCTGTTGGCGCGTTGAGAGAAAGCAACTAAACATGCATTGTCAGGGAACTTTTTGACAAATTAAAAGAGCATCTTGAAGTGAATATATGTATATCGCAGTTGTAAGGTGCACTTCCGCAATCCCCACCTCACGGGGGAGCCCAGGACTCTAGGGGGTCCAAGGCCTGACTAACGCCACGTACGTATTTTCCCAATATATAAAATATTAAAGGCTAAACCTGACTTTGCAGGGGGTCTAACATTCTCCGTTACGCCACTGGTATATTGATAGAAAACATTTACAGTGTGGCGCCAGAACCGTTGAAATTCATATACTGCATAGAAAAAATCGCACAAAAACAGGTTCTACTGTACTATCATTTGCATTGAATTGTAAAGATAATTTTAACATCAATATTTTTTTTTTCAATTTTTACTTAAAAACAATCTCTAGATTCACAGTTGACAAAAAGAAGTAAACATTGCCTGCTTATCAATGCAGGTTTCCAATTATTTAGGAAATCTAGATTTCATTTTTGATAAATGACCGAGATGTAATTTCATCCTAGGATAATATATTTGGCACAGTATCTGTTAAGTCGCATACTGTACTTTTTGACATTTCTTGATTTTACTCTACTGTTTGATATCAATTAAAAAAAATATTTGAGCTCAATATTTATTAGTGTTTGAAAATTTCTGTAGACACCAAAGGGTAATTGAAGTAAATGTTTCATTTTTTATTTTCCAGAGTTGTTTTTAATTTACTAAATAAGAAACGTGTTTTTTCCGAATATCTTGTGTAAACATCTGGAAAAATTATTATTGTAATTATCAACCAGTTGTAGGTATGTTAACTATATATATATAAACCAGTAAAAACGACCCAATTCTTTGCTGTTAGGCAAATTTCCTGCATTTCATAAGAATGTTCTTTTATAAGCTTTTGAATTTGTATTAAATAATTATTTCAACCCAATTTTTTAAAAGGGAAATTTTGAGAAAGTTACCTAAACACCTAAAGAAAAATGCTTCCATCTGATTAATTTTATATTGAAGTGTTGTAGCCAGTGTTCTTTTCTCTGAGGAGCCGAGATTCAGTCTGGATATTGATTCTTGAAGTATTCACGTAAGAAAAGAACTAGTGATCATTTTCCACCCCTCTAACATCATAAGAGTGGACCACTTTGGAAGAGGTGGTGTATATGTTACCGTTAAAGTGGGAAATCCATTATTTCATAGAATAACTAGCTATTTCATGAAATAACTAGAAAAGTCAGTTCAAGTATATAAAATTATTAAATTCTACGATTGAACTAAGTATTCAATAGAATAACGAATACTTGATCATTAAAGTATAAAATGCGGCACTCGAAAGTTCTTTGAACTGGTTGTAGCTGATTTTAGTCAGTTTGAACCGAAATTCAAAGTGTCATCACAGCAATCCTTGCCCTAATAAGTAATGAAAAGTAAAAAAAAAAGGTATTTCATAAAATTTTAATTAATATTATCCTGCATTTTTGTTTGACAAAGTTTACACAAATGTTTTTATGAAGCAATAGCTTTTATTCCCAGCATATGTATTTTTATAATACTTAAATATAACTATTTCTCTCTCTCTGCAACATATTCTTTTTTCTCTGTAACTAATGTTAGCAAGAAGAACAATAATAAATTGTAAAATCTGCTTTTCCTTATTATTTATCAATTGATCATCTGCAATAGGGATAAAACGAATTTTTCGAGAGATTTTAGCACAATTTATCATCAATTAATTTATAAAATAGCTTTGAAATTGTTTATTTTTCACTTCAACAGTATATCATTAGTTATTTCACGTGAAATAACTAATTATTTCATAGAATAACTAGGTAAAGTGTAACATTTTTCCTCTATTACATAATTTAACTGACTTGTGTCTAGTTATTTCATGAAATACCTAGTTATTCTATGAAATAACTGATAATTATACACTTTAACATATAGATCTGAATCGGTAGAATATTGGACACAAGCGAAGAAAGCTTATAATCTTTAAGGGAATCCCCTCGACTTCTTTGAGAGCATAGAGCTCCATGTGAGCCTTTTCAGAGAAACAGTTGGCACCCCACAATTCCTTTTTATAGACATGGGGCTTGAATAGTCGACGAATATCTTGAGACTGAAGATTTTCAGAAGATAGAGAGATAGTCAGATTCCCAGACCCTTTTCAAATGCTGCTTGCAATCCCCTTCCCAGAACACCCCTGGAGTATGAGTGAGTCACAGATCTTGTAATTTTGGACCATGGTCAAGTGACGAGGACGACACCTGAGCTGGCACCCCTCTCCTAACTACCACACCACACCTACGGGAGGACGTTTGAGTTCTCGACATATTTTACATGCATCGCTCCCCTTCACGGCGGTTCTTCAGTGGTACTGAGCTCGAACTCATGACACGCTGGCCATGATCCAATGCCTTGACCACTTGGCTACTGCGGCCACATTCTAAGAAGGAAACAATAGGTTTATGGTAGCTGAAATAGGTTATGAATACTTTAAATTCAAAATTATTTAAATATCTAAAAAAAACTCCCTCATGCTTTGTTCCGTACTTCGTCGTGCTCAATAAAATAATTTCTTGATTCGCATAAATAAATCGAGAAACTAAAAAAAAAGTTTTTCGAAAAAATTCTAGAGTATTTTTTGATATTTTTAACGCAATTTGGAACTTATTTCATGAGTATTATAGAAACAGCAATTCGAATATTTTGTCACTCCCCCACAAAAAAAAAATACTTTTAATTATAATGGGTACGTGAATTTATTTTAAGAATTGAAGCGAGAGTGAGTCAATTCCCAGTCCTTGGAAAAAAGAAGGCCGGAATAAAACCCAGCTGAAAAGTGCAGACATCAGTGTAACAATTGCATAATATGTTGAAGCGGACAGATAGATAGCCCGTCACTGAAAACCCTTTACTTTTTTCTCAGTGAGAAAGAGTTTCCAGGTCAATTCGTTTCATTTTGAGAGAGAATTTTTCTAGTATTTTTTAATGCAAAGCTTTTTAAAAGCATTAATATTCCTTTTATGTACTCGGTATCAATGCACAAAGGAGATTATAGATATAGAAGAGCTTTATTATGCTTTCGAAGAGTGATGTTTCTGATTGTCATAAATTAAAAACGTTAATCTAATTATTTATTTAACAGTGAATGTATTTCTAAATGGTTATTCTAAATAAGTTGAATCATAACTTTTACTAGAAAAAAAGGTCACATCTACTAAAAGTTACATTTTAAGAAGTCTCAGGGGTGTTAACTTTTTCTGGAGTGAGTGAGAGAATATTAACGTCGCACTGATTAGCAACACGAGGGCATTTGACGACGGTCGGCGTAATTTTGAACCATGGTCAAGTGACGTGGACGAAACCTGAGCTGGCACCCCCTCTCCTAACTACCACACCAACGGGATGATGTTTGAGCTCTCGACAGATTTAACGTGCATTGCTCCCCTACACGGTGGGTCTTTAGTGGTACTAGGATCGAACTCATGACATGCTAGCCATGATCCGATGCCTAGACCACTCGGCCACCGCGGCCAATTTTTTCTGGAGGGCTGAAAATATAAACAATATTCAAATACATATAACTCTTTTAAATAAAAATTAAATAATTCGAATATTTTACACATTATTTATAAAGGAATAAGGCTTCAGAAAAGTGTAAAATTTTTAAAAATATAATCATAATTTTAAAAATTATAAGCACATGAAAATAAGAAATTTTTTATAAGAAATATTAATTAAGTTTTACTGCGCGCATGCTATTTTTAAAAGTATTAGCTTTAATTACTATTAATATAAGTTGATTTATAAAGTTAAATGTATCCTCATTACACCGTAATAAATTTAAATAAATATAATAATAAATATTTTTTAAAAAATAAAAAAATTATATTTTGAAAAATTTCAATATTTTTCAAATATTTTGAAATACAAAAGACATATTATTCTTAATTTACTTGGGCTTAAAGTGTATGATACATTTTATAATTCTATAAAGTTTTATGCATCAAAGGCTACTATTTTAGAAAATAGCGTGCGTGCAGTAAAAATTAATATTTCTTATAAAAATATTTATTATTTTCATATGCTTATAATTTTTTAAATTATGATTATATTTTAAACATTTTACATTTTTCTGAAGCCTCATTCCCTTATAAATAATGTGTAAAAGACTCGAATTATTTAATTTTAATTTAAAAGAGTTTGAATATTGTTTATATTTTCAGCCCTCCAGAAAAAGTTAACACCCCTGAGACCCCTTAAAAAACTAAAAAACACCCTTTATAGTTAATCGAACTAAATTGTAACTTAACCTTTTAGTCGCCAAACTTGGAGTGAATGTGTGAATATTAACATCACACTGTTTTAGCAACACGAGGGCTTTTGGCGGCGGATCTCGTGATTTTGAACCATGGTCAAGTGACGAGGACGACATCTGAGCTGGCACCCCCTTCTAACTACCCTACCACGCCAAAGGGAAGACGTTTGAGCTCTCGACAGAGTTTACGTGCATCGCTCCCCTACACGGCGGGTCTTCAGTGGGTATAAAAATTGAGTTCAAAGATTCCGTTACATACAAGTGAAGTTTATAAAAGGATGTTAATAAAAAAGGAAATTTTTCAAAAACAGTTTGAAAGGCCTGAGTGTAAAAACAACATAAAATAAATCATAATAATAATATTAGTAACCAATCAACAAGGAAAATATTGAAAAGAAATTATTCACATGAATTTTTCCCCCTCTATAAGAATGTAAATGGGGTCGATTCATCACTAGAGGGCGCTGCGATCGTGGCCATCATCACGTGATTAACAACGTGCTATCATGTAAACAAATAACAGCTAATGGTATGACACTTGTGATTGCGCGCTAACTTTCAAATTTGTAAACATTATTATTTTATATATATTCTTAAAAATATTTAAAGTACTAAAAATAATTTAAATATATTTTCTATTTTAGTTTAAGAAAAGGGACCAAATATATGTAATTTTAGTTTGTATTAGATTTAAGTTTAGTTTATACTTCCATCCTTTGGCTTCGAATTTTTGTATATTTATAGGCTTAGTAATTATTTTTTATAAGTACCCACCACTTTATGATTTAAATAATTCTGCAGCGCTCTATTGAACAAATTGCTTCTGGAATTGGGAGAAATCTATTACTGTCACAAATTATGTTGTAAGCGAATTTTTCCGAGAAAAATGCGTGCAGCTGTTAATAGGGAGTGGCTCGCCAAAACAAAGAATTGTTTTGACTACTGAGCCAGAATTATTAGTTAATACTTCGGCTGTAGTGTGTGAATATAGGAAGAGATACTGCTAATGAGTAGGATCGACCTAACAATAAAATTTTTACATTCTAAAATGTGTCACGTTTCAGAGCAGATGGATATATACATTCGTTTGGAAAGGTATTTATTAATAAATTTGACATTAATTGTATTCTTTTATATTTAAACTTCTTGTAATTATGAAAAAATAGCCTGTGAATTCCACTGTTATTTTCTAAAATTTATATTAAGTTTCCTTTTTGCTGTTCTTGAAATCCATTTTAGTATTATTGTTTGGATATCAAAGTTTTTAATGTTAATTATTGTTTTATTTTTTAAAATTGTATGGAAATATTCGTTTGGTTTACATCTATTGGATAATTTATATGCAATTCAATAACTCATAAGAAATAATTTATACTAAAGAATAATTCAATAAAGTTAATCATTATTTCTAAAAATTATGTATTAATATGATTCCCTTAATAGTGTAAGAGTGTTTTCTTTTTTAAACTTTCAAGACAGTTTAAAGAGAAATTTCAAACCTTTGTAAATGATAATTACTAAGTAAAGCCAGACAATCAAAGCTGGCTAATGTGTTATTTCATTACAGAATCATCATATATTTCAAAAGATCTTACTATGTCTTCGGAATTTTTATAGAACAGTTGTTTAAAAAATTAGTATATAATAACAATGTTTCAATTTTATGTATCCATATTAATGCAAATAAAGATTGAAACTGACAAAAAAAATTCTCTTTTGGAATACATCTTAGAAAAAATTTTTTCACATGAGTACATAATGAAGTAATGACACCGATAGTCTTTCAATAGAATATGAAAAATGCATTTTTTAAATTGCAATGAATTTCTTTGTAAAAAAAATAGTTTTCACATGCTTCACTTGTATTATAATCATGTAATATTAAAATTAAATGTTCATAAATGATGCCTGTTAAATAATTGTAATTACTAAAATAAACTAGCTAACAAAAATTTTGTATGCTCCTATATGTAAAAATTTTCACGAAAATAATTTAGCACGTTTCAAACAATTTCTAAAATTTTCCCCATATTTTAATATAATTCATTTTTTTGTCCGAGACAATAATTTATAAAAAAAAAATTCAAACATTTGTAGGTGATAATTACTAAGACTAAAATTGCTAAATATTAGTATTTTATAACATATTTTTAAAAACTTCACAATGTATTGGTATAAATCATACTATTTTAAGGCCTCACAATGCCCTAAACATTTAAAAAAAACCAATTTTTTGACACTTTCTTGTGGCCCATACCATTGAGAAGCTTGCCACCAAATTATATTATTAAAGATTAAAATCATTATTAAACATCAACAAGTTACCAAAGTTTATCATGAATAAACAGAGTTCCATTCTAATCAAAATAAGATTCTACTTCTTATAAGCAAGATAATTAACTAATTATATCATTAGTTTACAAGGAAAATCCTAAATTTCAAGAAACTTTTCAGTTTCCCAAATTATTCTTGAGCAAAATATTAAATTACTTCAAAGTTTTTCAAAGAAATGCTAAATCAGTACTCATACCATTCCAAAATTAGGAACTTATGTATTAAACTGCCAAATAATTTTGCCAAGCAAAAACACATCAAGAACTTAAAAAAATTATGTTATTATTATTACTGTGTTCAAACATGAGCAGGAACAGCTCCAGTTATTGGCTGTATAATGCAACAACATCCCACTGAATCAAATGTCTATACATAAAGCCAGATTTGGTTTCATGATCCTAATTCTCAATAAATATATAATTGATCCAAGTATATTGATTCAATATTTGTAAGTAACTCAATGTGAAAAATTTATTCAGGACTTATAAGCAGGATAATATCAATATTAATGAGTCTTTTAGACTTTTATATTTATGTAAAAATAAATCGATATAAAGCACAAATCTAATCAATAATGATAAATCTTCTACAAATTGTGCAAATACGTATAAATGCTTATTTGTAATACATAGTAAAAAAAAATTGTACAAGTGTGTGATAGGTTTATACCACAGTCAAACTCTGAAAAACAAATGTTGTGCTAATAGATACCCCACAAATATATTACAATTATTTATTTATTTATTTTGTAAAAGAATTAGGGATTCAAAAATGACTTTATTTTGATCATGTAAGAGTGAGCAGGAATTTTATATTCCATAAATGGACATAAACATATTCTATTATACACAGATTTTAATTAAAAATTTTTAATTCCTTAATTTATTATATTTGGAAATCAATTCTCGATTAGTCATATCTTTTACCTAAAATAGCACAGCGAGTAAGGACTTTCAAAATGTTGCATAATTTTTTTTACATGTAATTTTACAAATGGTAAATGATAATTTTGTTTAAAAATGGTACTTGATTAATCATCAAGTATAAACATTAAAGAAGCTGTAGTAAATTAAAGTGTTTTTCCATTTCTATAGTGAATGGTTCTCAAAATGTTTCTTTTTCCCTGTAATATTCTAAAATTATTAAAAACAATAAGTTTTTGATTTATATGTATGTATACCTGTTTTTGATACAACATGTATGGTTACATATCAGATTTTTGCATCCTAATTTTTTAGATAATTAAATACTGAAGTATCTCTGTTAACTACTGTGAAGATGTGTAAAATTTAGATTAACTAAACATATGTTCTATTGTTTGTGTGTTGGACACACCTGTCCTTAATTTTACCAAAAACATATCAATCACTTGCAAAATATTATTTTAGGGGGACATTAAGGTATTTCAATATTTAAAACATTGAATACACTAAAACATCTCTTGCAATGAAACCCTCTGTTAAGGTTTTCATATGCAAATCACTTAATGTTATTTGCAATGCATTTATTTTTCTGTACAATATTCTTCTGCTTCTATTCTGTTTTGTGAAAGGCAAGCTTATCTAGGAAGGAATGAAAGTGCTGGACTTAATAAGAATGTAACGTTTGCTATCCCTGTATTAAAAGAATGTTTTTAAATTTTTTTTACATAATTATGCATGTATATGTAACTACTCATGAATTTAAAGCTTATAAAAATGTAAAATAAAAATAACGTGAAATTTAAAATGTCAGTTGTAGTATAGTAAAATTGATAATTAGAAATTTTCTTTTATCGTAATTGTTTTTTTAATATTAGGAAAAGTTAATGCAATCAGTATTTTAAGAATATAGATAGATACGTGCTTCTCAATTTCTATATGATCTAGCTCTTCAGTATCTAACTGATTTATTCCCTGATTTTTGGAAAAATAGTGGAATATGAATCTCACAAATTATTAAAATATATTGTATGTTCTTCACCATACAGCATTATACATTTATGGATGCATATTTTTTAAAGTACATATGAACTTCATTAATTTACTTGTATTTGTAAGTGTATTGTTCTGAAAATTACAAAACAATGACTTTGCTGAGCCAGTTCAGTTTCAAAATCTTATCTATCATGCTTGTTAAATTAGTGAAAATAGTTATATAAAGGGAAAAAAATGTAGATGAGTTCAACTGCATACTTATTCATCAGTTAGAAAATTAGAACAGGTCCCAGAAGTAGAACCCTGGTTGTTTTTTCGTGTCTGCAAAATTGAAATGCTTTGAAGTCGACACATTTATCAACATACAGTACAATAAAATTTCAAATGACTGCAACATAGAAAATGCATAGATATATATTAACATTATATACACAGTTAGGAAATAAAATGAACAAAGTTATGATGATATTTCTATAAATTAAAAAGTATTTTGTATTGCTACTAAATGGATGGCAAAATTTAAGAGTGAGATTTTATTCCAATAAAATTTAACATAACAAATTTCTTTATTAAGACAGTTCAGTTTCAAATTTTTGTCTGTAGTGCTTGTAAAATTGTCGAAAATAATCTTAAAATAACAAAAACAAGTATTATAAAAAAATAAGTCAATTCCTTCTTAGGTAAGAAAATTTTTATTTTAGTTACTTTTTATCAAATAATTATAGTTAATATAAATATGTGTATACATATGAAGAATCACAACATTAAGTGACAATTAATTTTTATTAATTATCATTAAAGTATTGCAATGCTATCCAAAACAAATGTGTTTCAAATTTCAGTTCAACTGAATGTTTTAAAATGTGAGAAAAAACCTTTTTAATTTTGGACACAAGTCGCCAAAATGGTCACTATGTCGCCAAAAATGATGCCAACATGGATGTATTTATAATTATAAGAATAATTACTTTTAATCAATAATTTTTATTAATTAAATTCTGTATTGTCAACCAAAATAATCATGTATATAAAATTTTAACTCAATCGAGAGCTTTAAAATGTATTTACTAACGATTGAAAATTTGAACATAAATAAATATTGAGAAAGTGTGAACTAATAGTAGGAATTGAAAAAAAAAAAAAACGTAGGTAATCAACTACATACTTAACAAATACAGAGCATTCAGAATAGATCACAGAAGTGGTACCCTGATCTGTGTAGTTTGCAAAATTAAAATTCTTCGAATTCGAAATGCTCAGAAAATATTCCAGACTCTTTTTAAAACTTTAAAAATCATCAGCGTATTTGATAAAAACAAAAAAAAAATATTGAAAATGAAATAATTAAAAAGTACACACATTTCAGTCGAAATTTCTTTTGGAACAACTTCTTTCATTTGTTTTTGATAGTAGATGTAAATACGAAAATTCCGCCAAAATACTCAGTCGAATCAAACACGTGGCTATTTGTTTTTATATCATCACGTGATTATGAC
>BMAO01007966.1:0-49174 GCA_019973975.1 Trichonephila clavata | reverse complement strand
CCTCTTATAAATCTGTATCTATTTCAGTGGAGGAATTATGCAGGCTATTATACTCTTCATTTGCTTTTTCCTCATCATAACAACGAAGAGAATTTCTTCCGAAAATACTGTTGTAAATATCTATTAAATACTGTATTATTAAATTACTTAAATACCACATTTCTTCATCATAACTACAATAATACGCCATAGCATAAGGAAGATTTTAAATGTGTCCATGCATTCATAACTGGAACGGTGATTCACGCACTGGGTATGACAATATGAAGAGGTGATATCCAAAATATATTTAGAATTCGCTTAAAAGCTAAGGCCTCAAAGGATATGACCTTAAAGTCAGCTTCACGAGAAACTATCCATTTTCCAAAAAAGGTTTAGAAGGAGCATTGATAAAAGTTAGACGGTGAGTATGACACACCCTGCGCGAGAAGTGCCGGGTTAACTGAAATGTGATATGTTAAACTATTCCTGGATGAAACTTTCATAACATCTTGGTACATCACTAGATCAAATGTGTTACTATTTGCATCAGGATTTTTCCATTTTTAATTCAATAACTAAAATCCTACCATATTACTGTCACCTTTTGTTTTATTAAAGTTATATTAATTTAAGTAAAATGTGGGTAAAACTAGGACAAAAACTTTAGCTTTTTTATACCAAAAATATTAATTTATTCTTCAATGTATCTGTACGTGAGGCAGAAATTATAAACAACATTTTTACGTTGATAGAAGCGTAAGTAAATATTTGTAACACTTTCAAATAGTGCTGTGTGTATAAGTGTACGTGCATGCGCATATTATGAATTACCTTTACTTCATAATAGCAAATATTAAAGATATACACCGTTATTCTTCATATAAAATATAAATCATTTGATGTCTATCTCGTACAATACAGAAGGAAAATATTTAAAATGCCTATTTTCAATAGAAGTAAGAAATGCATGATCATTACAGTTTTTTTCCAACATAGAATACTTTAGTTTAATGCATCTAATATAAATCACATTTATATGTCCCAAGTATTTCAAACGAATAGTGCACATTTTAACCATGTCGAGAAATATATTTATAATATTATTAGTTATATTAAAGTATTAAGATAATTTCAATGTAGGTATTCCTCACAAAATATTTGCATTGTATAGCCATATATACATTCATTAAAACCATTATTCATTATTTCGTAAACTACTTAGAGCTATCTTTTAATTATGGATCCTCCATAGGGGTTAAGGGGGAAAAGGAGTTGCTTAAAATGAACACTTTACCTTTTTGATCTGTAAAGTTCATTTTTAACAGCAGATTTATGCTGATGGGCGGAAACACAATGTTATAAAAAATACATAGTTTTCAAGACATAAACCCTCTTAGATATCTCTTTAGAGTTCAAAGGATAATGAGTTGTTTTTTTCCTAATACGTTTAAAGTTTAAGGAAGCATTTAGCTAAAACAAAATTATTTCCTAATTAAGAAGAAATAAAAGAAACCCTAAATTACAATAAAATTTCCTAATGCATCTGTCCTCTAATCTGGCATTTCATTGAAATAAATTTTGGTATTTATTCGAAAGAAAAAATTAATTACAGTACTTTTTGACAGATTTCATATCCATATCATTATTCCTTATTTCATAAAACTAGCAAACAGAAAAACGGTTCCTTTTTTTAAAAATCAAATGCAAAATAAGAATACTTAAGATTCACGTGAGTTTTATGGACAAAATTCTGGATAAGTATAATAACCAATGCATATAAAACAGTACCAACATCGTCTTCAAGTAATTTCTTCGAAATCTTTGGATTTCTTATATTCGAAAGCTCTGAAGCTATTTCGCACTTTTTTCATGTATTTTAAAAATGAAACGAAATGTAAAAATAGAGATTTGGAATTTATTACTCCCCAAACGGATATCCAAACTCTTGCAGCAGAAATATAATCTAGATGAAGTTGTATTCGGAAAGAAAAGAATTCTCGCTATATCATTTCTCAATGTAATGCAGTAGAAAATGCTGTATTTTCGAAATAACTAGAAATTTTTCTTATTATTAATTTTATTTTTTTCCATTCTTTTAGACACTTTTTTCTATCTTTTCCAATTCCCATAGTTTTGATAAGAATTTCCAAATTCTTATCAAAACACTTTCAAATCATACGTTTGATAAGAAATTTTACATATATATCATTTTTATTCAGATTTTATGTATTTTAGTGTCCATTTTCAAATTCTTAAGCATGTTTTCTAGTGTTCTCACGCTTAAGAGATCTTGGTCTCAGTTTATAACCATAACAGTGAAAATAATTCACGGTGTTTCAAAAATATTTACTAGGATTCCGTACATGAAAAATGGGGGTGATCAATATATTTTTATTAGTTACTGGGAAATCTCAAGCATTAATTGATCAGTTCTAAGCTTATCATGCAAGTCAAATTTCTTTATTTTTAATTTTTAAAAAATTTCTTCATATATATGTATTTATTCTTATAAATCCATAATTGTATTAAATAACTTTCTTTAAAAAAATGTATTCTCCATAGAAATATTTTTAAAGCAAGTCACTTTCCGTTCAAAAAGTTCCTAAAAAGTTAAACTAAAATTAGTTTTTTTTTTCTTCTGTTTTGTCAAGGAAATGAAAAATAAATGCAAAAATATGGTTTATATGAAAAAACTCTACAAGTTATCTTTTTAATAAAAAAAATGGTTCAGAAATGTTTATTCCCTCTAGTTTTTTTTAACTCAATATTTTTTACACTGATAATATTTCATAAAAAACTTCGATAAAAGAATTAAAAATACCAATATTTTTGGAAAAGAATTAACTGTTCAACAGTTTCTCTCGTAACATGAAATTAAAAAAATTTTCGTCTTATATTTTTAAAAGTATTTTTCTTTCAATTGGGTGGAAGTAAAGCAGTTGCGGATCCAAAAACATACGTTCCTGAATATCCAGAGGAGTAATATTCCTAATCCATAGTTTAAAAATCACTATAAAATGTGTGGTATAAAACTATATAAGTAGAATTTTAGATGTTTTTTCTTTCCGTAGGAAAACTTCGTCTATCGTTACTTTTTATAAATAGAGAGAAGATTTCCGATTAATCCCCCCAAAAACGTCCATACTATTTTTGAAGTATTTTAACGTGAAGTAATGGTAAACAAAAGAACATTCATCGACCCAGAAATCAATTCCAAACATCAAAGAATAAATGAAACTTTAAACCGAAATTTACAATTCAAGAAGGTAAAATGCATATTGTTCATTGTCTTTCTATGATCCAACGCAAAACATTTTATACAGCCTTGTATGAAACCCAATTAGCACGAGATAAATAAAAATATTACTTTGTTACCTCTCACAAAATATGGTTTTATTTAAATGGGCAACAAAAAATTTTCTCTACCGAAGATTGGAACAAAAGATGCTTAAACTCTATTCCAAGACTGCAAAGAAAGTGTTCTCAAGAGATTTATGATTGTTGTGGATATCTCTTATATTAGGAAATTTTAAATATAAGAAGACTGTGAATCAATGTTAAAAAATTACTCATCATATTAACAGGAGAAATATTTGAGGAAAGAATTCCATTTCTCTATTCGAATGACTTGTAAAGAGCAAAATTGTATCCAAACAAAGCTTTCATACATTAAAGTCGTCATACTTCGAACACTACCACTACATTTTTCAAAACCGCGAAAACTGACACATATTTCTTATACACTTTTCTAACATTCCTAGAATAGTCTGACGTTTCACATATGGAATATTATTTTGTTCTGTTAGTAGAACTATTTCTATCCTTAAAACATATCGCTCGTGGCAAATTTTCCCCAGATTATCCATGTTTTCAATCATGAACAGCGTGATACAGACCTATAATCCAAAATAAACGTTATCGGATTGAGAATCGCATTTTAAGTATTTTCACTTAAAATGGATAATTTTGCAAATTTTGGACGACTGTCGTTTTATTAGCAAGGGTTCCTAATTATAATTTCAAATAATTGGAATTTGAATAAAGCTTATTTAGTTTTGAATTTTATTTTCAATACAACTAAGTTTCCCCTTTTATGATTGTCATCCAACTCTTGCTTTAAAGGTTCCTGAATTTTCTTTCGTAGCTTCTGTCGTCCTTCTTTATTGCAGAGATGCCCCTGTATGGAACTAGGGTTGTGTTTCTCAAACGGTGGGGCGTGCCCCTATAGAGAGGCGCGAAGACTCTACGAGGAGGAGGGGGGGGGGCGAGCCTATTGAAAAGTCGAAAACAAAAGATTATTTAAAAAATTAATTAAGAAACTGAAAGTAGACAAAATACATTTTTACATGA
Source organism: Trichonephila clavata (assembly GCA_019973975.1). NCBI lineage: Eukaryota > Metazoa > Arthropoda > Arachnida > Araneae > Nephilidae > Trichonephila > Trichonephila clavata. The sequence goes on along the minus strand of BMAO01007966.1, from coordinate 44,842 downwards.
TAATAAAAAAATGCACATTTACACTGATATAATACACATATAAATGTAACAATACTGCACAATGTATTTTATAATTAATTTAGCTATACTAAGTTAATAACAGGTTTAATATATACCACTGTCCCCATGGGATCGCCATATATAGAATTATATACAAAAATCAACAATTACAATGATACTTTGTACGGTTTGTAATTAATACATTAAATGCTGATGAAAATATATAGAATTCACTTTCCAAAACACACATTTGTCCAAATTATTATAGTTTTTTGTATAGATTTAACAGTTTTGTGGATTATATAGAAATATTATTTAACTTGTTATAACATTTATCATTTATTATTATTATTATATATATATACTAGCTGTTACCCGCCCGCTTCGCTGGGTATTTTCATGATGTTTTATAAATTTTTACTGCTTATATATATGTATAAAATTATTGATATCTAAGTCCTGCATTAAGAATTCGATTGTATTGAAAAATATTACTTATACCTGTAACTGTCGCCTGTTGATAAAAAAAAAGGGGCAGAACTCATCTAATTTGTGTTTTCTAAAAATCTCTAAAATTGAAGCATAGAATGATGTTTACTCTTTCGTAACCCAAAAAACCAAGTGGATTCCCGCAAAACCAATTTTCGGTGGTTCTCTACTCCGTAAATTGAACATGCAAGCCAAATTTCAAGTCTAAATCTAACAGAAAAAAAAAAGTTTTACTATCAATATCTCAGTAATCCCCCCCGTTGAGAGCCGTTTTCCAAAACAACCGCTCTTAGCGGATTTCAACTCAACGAAAGAAAAATGCAAACCAAATTTCATTATTATAGTCCTTGTAGCTCGAAAAAAGTAATTTTTTTGTCAATACGTCCCAGTAACCCCCTGCACCCCCCAGAACTTGATTTGCTTAAAATAAATTCTTAGTGGATCCCTATTCAACAAAAGAAACATGCTTAACAAATTTCAAGTATCAGGGTCTAACAATTAAAAACAGGAATTTTTTTCTGTAACTCCTCTTGACCCCTCGCAACCCTCCTTGGGGGTCAATTTTCGGTTTACTCTTTGTTAGACGAACTCTATTCCATGAAAGGAACATGCCTACCAATTTTCAAGCAGGATGATCAAATAGTTTAAAATGGAAATATTTATCAATTACACCTCTTAATCTCCCGAAATTAAACTTAGTAGTTGATATTCGCGAAACCCATTTTGTAGCGGTTCTCTACTTTACGAAAGGAATCTGCTTATCAAATTTCAAGACTGTACGTCTAATAGTTTAAAAATGGGGATAATTATCTATAACGCCACTTGAGCCCCCGCAATGCCACTTCTGGGTCTGTTTTCACAAAACCAATTTTGTAGGGGAATTGCACACTATGAAAGAAATCTTCTTAGCAAAATTTGAAGACTGTGCGTCCAATAAATTAAAAATGCAAAAGAAAATTATCAATAACGCCCCTTGAACCCCCGCAACGCGGCCTAGGGGTCGATTTTCACAAAACACATTTTTTAGTGTATCTCGATCCTATGAGAGGAATCTGCTTACCAAATTTCAAACTGTGCGTCTAATAGTTTAAAAATGGAAATAATTATTTATATCTGCCCTTAACAACCCTTTAGGGTCAATTTTTCCCAAACCTGTTTTGTAGCGGATATTTACTCCATGAAAGAAACATTCCTACCAATTTTCAAGCAGGGAGGTGAAGTAGTTTAAAAACGAAAATATTTATCTAGTACGCCACTAAATCCCCCGCAACGCCATTTAGAGGTCTGTTTTCACAAAACCTTCTTATAGCTGATCTCTACTCTATAAAAGAAATCTACTTATCAAATATAAAGACTGTGCGTCTAATAGTTTAAAAATGGAAATAATTATCTATAACGCCCCTTAAGTCCCGCAACGCCACTTGAGGGCAATTTTCACGAAACCCATTTTGTAGCGTATCTCTACGTTGTTCTCCATTACGTAGTTCTCCATTCTCCCATTTTGTAGCGTACGTCTAATATCTTAAAAATCGGAATTTCTGACGCCCCTTAAACCCCCACCCCCGCAAACAATTGCTGCCAATTTGAAATTACAAACAGACACTTCAATTTATTTATTTGTATAGATATAGATTGGGATTATAATAACTATTGTTTAAATGTGACTAAAAATGTAAATAAAAAAAAAAAGAAAGGATTAAAACTAACCGTAAAACTTATCAATTTTTTGTTTCTTGCATTGCTTTTTGCTTATGAAGCCTTGATTTATTATTTTTAAAAGTGCATCCGAAACAGCCGATGCTCTACATAACTGAACAGTGAGATTCTCCTTTCATAAAAAAAAAATAAATAAATAAATTATGGCACGTGTCAGCGTATTATCATGTGCGCGTAACACTATTATGTCTCATGAACAGCATCGGTCGCCAGTAACCAAAACAACGACTTCATTAGCTCGGCTTGGCGTTCAATTTGGCGTTCATCTTGGCATTCAGTTTCACGTTCACCCGTATAGTTTCCGTTGCCGTAAGAATACGGGAATAAAATATAGCCTATGTTACTCCCCGTTAATGTAGCTTTCCATTAGTGAAAGAATTTTTAAAATCGCACCAGCCGTTTCTGAGATTAGCCGGAACAAACAGACAGACAGACAGACAGATAGACAGACAGACAAAAATTTTAAAAATTGGTTTTTTGTTATGAGTACCGTATATACTTTTAGTGCATTAAGTAAAAAGCTGCTAATTTGAAATTACAAACAGACACTTCAATTTTATTTATTTGTATAGATATATGATGCCTTGTGGCTGAGTGGTTAGTGCATCGCGCTTCCACACCATAAGTTCGAGGTTCAAAGCCAGAGCTGAGCAAGGTTGACTTAGCCTTTCATCCCTTCAGTCGGTCGATAAAATGAGCACCAAGCTTGCTTGGAAACTTAACACTGGGGGTTTCGTGTCAGACTGACCACCTGATATATATATTTGTGTGTTTAAAACTTACGTGGATCCTTAATTGGTCCTCTAAATGATGAGCATGTGTTGCCCTAGATGACGTTTTAACATTTGAAATAATGTACTATTTTATATTTGCACGAGCTATCATTAAACGTACATACATAGATGCTGTTCTTTATTTAGTTTCAGTGATTTGCATACTGTTATAAGGTATACGATTAAATATTGATAAATAAAAGCGCTAGCTTTTTTTGAAAGCGTACAAGAAACTCACGGAAGCCGTATATGGCCTCAAGGCCGAGGGTCGCCCCCCCCCCTCTGCCCTAAGGTCTAAATACTTTAACTATACGAATTATTATTATTATTATTATTATTATTATTATTATTATTATTATTTGCCTCTGTTTCGCATATTTTACTTAACTTAATTCACTCGTGTATATGAGAGAGTACATTTATTTTTAAGGAATATATTAGTGTATATCCAATTAAATACTCATTGTAAGATATATAATAAAAGCTAATAATTAAAAAGTTCAAAATTAATTAAGGAAACCAGGTATTTATTGGTGAGTTATTAAAAGATAACAATTAAACGATCCAGTACAGTATAAAAGTGTGAGTTTTTTTAAAACAAATTTAGTGATTAAATCTCACTTATATTTTTGCTTACAAAAATGGTTCTTATTATTGAATATACTATTTCAAACAACACGCACAAACTTATTCCTATGTAAAATTAAAAAGCCATTGTAATATGCAGCTGATATTTTTTTACACTTTAATATCTGACTCAAACTTTATTAGAATCTGTGACGAGGACCTTCTCTTTATACAATATCAAATGAAATACATTATTTACTTTTCCTGCGTGCATTTTAGCTTTTCTCTTTGGAGAATTGTGTCATACTGTTGCAAAGCTTAGTTAATGCGAACAAATTCATTCATTGTCGTACTAATGAATACCTTGTCAAATGCGATAAATTACGTAGCTAATCGCAAAATATTTATCTTATAAAGCACATAATAATACTCTTATAATACGAATAATAATCCTCATTAACAAAAGGTCAATTTATATAACGAGCGTATCTAAAGGTATACATAACTCATATTTTCGATTACTTCAAATTAATACTTAAGCCAACAACATTCAGTGATAAATTAATTTGGCTTCGCTATTTCCTATTCATAGCATTAACTTGCTTCGCTAAATCAAAATGTAAAGGTGTACTGAGCCACATTAATCTTAAGAATTCCCTAAAGAAACATGCTATACATTCCGAGTGAAGATATAATTTATAAAAGGGGTATTATCTTCGGAACAAGTGATATATTAGCAACAGAGGCACTTTAAATCCATTTCAAGAAATGGTTAACTATACTGGATTTGAGGTAATTAATTTATTGTCAAATTAATCTATTTCAAACATATGGCGAGTGTACCATAGAAAACTGTCTTATATCTTACTTAAGAGCATGAGAGGTATAAGTTATGTCGTTAAAAGGCATGAAATAGAGATTTCCGGTTAGGGATTTTTATCTTTTCTGTTGACTCGCATTTTATCGAGGAAGGATGAAAAAATTCAAGTATTTACTGAAAACGGTAATTTACGGTATGCCTTAAAAATATTCCAATTAAATGAGCTTAGCCAAAACAATTAAAGAATATTATAAATTTTCTGTGAAGATACGGTATCAGAACAGTGCAAATTGAAGTCAATTGTTGTCTTGCCTATGCAGTGAAATTAAATGGCGCCGAAGGCATCCAAAACGGCCCAGGCTATATAGACGACCTTTGGTAAATAAAGCAGTTTATGGTCTGTGGAGTAAAGGTCTGTGTTGTGGAGTTGAACCAATAAAGAAGGGCAATTAAAAATATGGTTAGAGGAGAAACCTGAATGTCAGGACAGTTAGAACAAGTATTATAACTTCTTTGGCCATCAGGGAATATTTATTCATCCCTTTAAAGCCGGGGTGGGCATTAAGTCGATCGCGATCGACAGGTGGACCGCCAAGACATTTTGGGGTGACCGCCTTCACATAAGATCTTAGTCGTGCATACTAAAAGAAACACCGGGGGTTATCAAAATACTGGAAACACCCGTGAGTAAAAGTGATATTTCTGAATGCACTTCATAAGCATTAAAGTATAATAATAGCTACCAGATTTTTTTTTATAAATAGAAATGTATATATTCTGATAGTATTCGTTATATAACTTTATTGGAGTTATATAAGACTTGGATTTTTTTCTCAAAATTATAAAATGTTGGATCTCTCAGATTTTCAAAGAGGTCAAATTGTGGGAACCCGTCTAGCTGGAGCAAGTGTGACCGAAACATCCCAGTATGTAGAGGTTTCAAGAGGTACTGTGTCTGAAGTCATGACTGCTTACACACTGCAAGACAAGCTCGACAAAGCAAAATAGTGGAAAGAGAAATATGTGTTAAATATTCTCTTTATCTCTCTTGAAACACAAAATTTGTCCTCTTCAAAGGACGCAATTTTAGAAGAATAACTTTTGGAATTTAATAGACGAAGTAAAGTATCCTAATTTTAAAAAAACTGCAATTCATTTAACATCGTTCTTTCGCTCTACCTGCCTATGTGAATCTACATTTTCAATGACAGACATAATTAAAACAACGTATCATTCCCGTTTCACAGACGACCACTTAGAATCCATTGCAAGATTAACAGTTAGTAATTATATTCCGAGGCATTCAAGATTGGTACGGTTAGTATGCAGACTAAATCTTCTACTGAGACTTTATAACTACGAGAACTAACTATAAATTAAAATAATTTATTTTTTATGTATTTTGAATTGTTTGAAAATAAATGCATCATTTGATATTAAATTCGTGGGTATAAGTATTATGTTTCTCTTTTGCGTTTTACTTAAAACACAGTTTTAAAAGTGTAAGTTTTTTTGCTGTGGATTTGTAGGTAAGTACATATTCTGTATTTATCATTGTTATAATATAAATATTGTTGCGGTTTTTTTGCTTATCACACCTACGCCACAGAGTGGACCGCAACACCTTGAAAAAATTAGAAGTCGACCGTGTCATGTAAAAGTTTGCCCACCCCTGCTGTAAAGTGGCTTGTACGTAGTCTGGCTAAGGTGGTTGAAATTACGTGGTTACAATTAACATCTGGAATGAAGTGCTTTAGAAATTATGTCTGGCTATTGCATTGGAATCAGTAATAGTAAGAATATCACTAAGTTGAAGGTGGACTTTCAAGCCTCCTTAGCTAGGTTATCAGCCTGCTCATTTCCAAAGATGACTACGTGAATCGGTATCTGTTGAGAAAAGCAAGTTCTTTGGGCTGCAACTACTCTTTTAATAAGGGCAATTATATCCTCAATTCACAGAGTTGCCTCTCTGGATCGTCTGGAGCGCATATCTGAGAACAGTATAATGCCACTGGCACTTTCAATTGACCTCTTATAGTAGTTGACCAAAGCTCCTTTAATGGTCATAAGCTCACACGTAAAGTGTGAGGAAATTTTACCCGTGGGAATGCTAAAGGATTCAAGCTCACCAACTGGGTGAATGTAATTGATTCCAGCACCACCTCTGTCAAGGTCAGAGTCAGAAATCCATAGGTATAGGCATTTAATTGGTTTTTGCCCGAATTTGAAAACTCCTCGGTGGAGTAATTGCCTTTTCTTTGAGCTGTGCAGCTGACTCCTTTTTGGTACAAGGTTGTAAAAGATTTAAATTGATGTTTCCTTTTGTGAAGAGGGACAGATGAACAACTAACTAACTAGAAAAATGATATAGTAGGTCACTCAGCTTATTCTAAAGTACAGTAATACCTCGACTTGCGCTATCCTGGCTTACGCAATTTTCAAATCTCGTCTCGTCTTTTGTTAAAGAAGGTGGTTTTTTTTTTCATCTCTGAAACTCAGGTGGAATCATTACCAAAGCATCATGAAGTTGATAATGTAATTGAAAAAATGTCGATCTTGCCAAGCAAATAAATTTGAAGTGGATAGTGATGACATTAAAGAATTGCTGAATTCCCACAATCAGGGCTGGCAATGGATGAGCTCACAGAAATGCATGAGCAAGAGCGAGACACTGAAAAACTTGGTGTTGTAGTCCTAGCTCAATCAGAAGATCAAATGATGATTGAAAATTTGACAGAAGGCCTCAATTTCATTGAAAAATTGTAGTAAATATTTACGAATATATAGATTCCAACGAATAGCTTATTGTTTCAACGAAACAACGAATAAAAAATTATTAGCAGTATACGAGGAAATTTTGTGGGAGAAAGAAAATCATTTTTGAGCCGCCAGACTACTTTATTGGATTTAGGAAACTTTCTACATCAAAATAACTTCGGTTGGCTATTTTGTGTTTGTGTTATCTATGACTTCTTTAAATACTTTTTTTTGTTCTAAATAATTATTTTGTTTAGTCTTCGGCCCCAACTAATAATAATTTATATGTAATTAAAAGTGCGAAACATATTACCCTGAATTACGCGAAATTGGCTTACGCGGTTATCCATCAGTCCCACCTATCACGTAAGTTTGGGGTTTTAATGTACTTATAAAAATTTATAATCATATCTTCTAACTATTATTTTGTACACATACAATTAATAAATTTCTGTTATTTTCTTTGCAAACCAATGTAGCATTTTTAACGACCAGCACTATATAAATGAAAAAGATAGGAAGGGAGAGGGATGTTTAACTGTAATAAAATTTTGAAAATTTTGTTACACTTTGCTTACACTTCTACTAGCAAAGAAAAATACTTAGAGTTAACATAAAATAAAATATAAATTCAAATTTCAAAAAAAAATTTACAGTAATTATTCAAAAAGCACACCAATCATCATTAAGTTATCAATTCTCAAATATATAACATCATCCATTTTACTAAAGGGTGTGAAAGTACTTAAATCTTTGAAAAATAATGAACTTTTCTAAATATTGCTTTTTGCTTCATAGATATTATTTTCGAACAGTGAAACATATCTTGATACAATTTTTTGAATGATTTGAAACAGATAAGCAAAGGACTTATTAACAGAATGCATAAAAAGCCGACTGGGATGGCGTAGTTGGTTTGTTGCTGACCTTCTGCACCCAAGGTTGCGGGTTCGACCCGGCCCAAGTCGGTGAATTTTCATGATGCAGAAAATCGACAGTGGTCATGTGATATGATTATGCGCATGTAAAAAATCCCTTGAAGTGCCCGTTTGGCTTGGATGCGATCGGCAAAGTTCAATTTCGTATCATCAGAGCTCAGGTGCCTCCATCTGGTGAGAAAAATAAGCGTCAAAATTACTTGGGGAAATTGGCATCGCCTATATGGTGCCGCACTAAAAAGTGTTACCAGCTCCTGAGAAATAAACTAGGTCTGCAAAAGTAAAATATACCAATAAGCAGCCCCATTGGGAAAAGAAAAAAAATGCATAAAAATACTTCAAGAATATTTTTATTGGAATATAATCCTGAAATATATTTAAAAAGGAAATAAGTGGTCAGAAAGCTTACTTTTAATTCAGGAAACTAATTGAGATACTTCAAAACAAAAACCTTACTGAAAGCAAACAGAGAGAAGTACTGGAAAAGTAAAATAAGTACAATTAGAAAAGCTACAATCTTTGTTATTCGAAAAGTATATTGAATGGAACTTAGAATATTATTTATCTGAAAAAGCATTTATCGTATAACTAATTCAGATATTAAGAAAATATCATTTGGTAAAAATTAACAAAAAATCAACTTCACTCTTCTATGATGACTATAAACTATATAAAAAAAACTTTAAAAATGTTACAAAATTTCTAAGCCAATTTTTATTGTATTATAAAATATTTAAATCACTTCTCATTATTTTGCGAAAAATTTAAACCAAAAATATAAAAAAAAGAGTATTTCACTTAATTTTTTTTCATATTATTAATTTAGAATTAAAAAAAGAAAAACTAAACGAAAAACAATTTTTTTTTTAAATCTTTGTAAAAAGGCAATATTTAGCATTTCTGAAATACTTCAAGAGTGTAATATTTTAGATGTATGAGAAAGAAATACGAATACAAATTCTAAAACCAGAAGCTCTTCTTACCTAAAACTTACAAGTGTCATCGGGAGGAAGTAAAAGCCAAACTTCGAAGTGCGGAATTTTTCACGATTTAAAATCTGGTACTCTGTGATACGTTTTATATCTTATTTCTCTCTTTCCTCGATCTTTCTCCTGTTTAAAAATGAAACGAAACGGAAAAGTCGAGATGTAAAATTTATATTTCCTTGAGACGGGAAATTCTGCTTCTCTCTTGTTACAGAAATGCAATCTAGGAAAGACTTGGAATCGAAAAGGTAAGAAATCACTTTTTCTCCTGTTTCAGCTTCTTAATGTAATAGTAATAATTTTTTCAGAAATAATATATTTCGTTCTATCTAACTTTCTGCATTTGGTATTTTTCTCCTGTTGATGTTCCTGTGTAGCCGGCTGTTTCGAAGTTTTTTTGAGAACAGATTCTAAATTATCCATTTTGGTGAATGAGAAAGTGAGTGAATATTACCGTCACCGTGCTCAGATACACGAAGGCTTTTGGCGACGTGGCTTTTGGCTTTTGGCGAAGGCTTTTTTTTTTCGTAATTTTGAACCGTGGTCAACAGCCGAGGACGACACCTGTGATGGCACCACCATCACCTAACTACCACACCACACCAAAGGGAGGACGTTTGAGCTCTCGACAGATTTAACGTGCATCGCACCCCCACACGGAGGGGGTCTTCAGCGGCACTGGGCTCAAACTCGCGACACGCCGGACACAAGTCCGTTACCTTGGTCACTCCCCTTTTGATGAGACTTAATATAGTAAATATATTTTCACGCACATTTACATTCTGTTATATGTTTGAATGCTCAATGTAGAGAGGTTTGAAATAACAAATATATAATATTCGCAATTAGATTGGAAGATGGCTTACGTAAGCTTTAAAAAAATCTAAACTGTAACCACCCTTTCTTTAGACAGCTCCCATATTAACAGTAGAAAGACTTTCATGCGCTATAATTCAAGCTTTCACTCCTTATAATTTGGTGTCTCACGTTGGGCGCCAAATTATAAGGTGTTATCCGATGTAATTAAGGGACACGCGGGAAAGGGGCTCTTAACTAAATCCCCTTGTTGATTATAAACACGTTTATTAGACAAAACAAGCATTTGCATAGATTTACAATAGAATTAAAAGAGATCGGAGCGTACATGTTTTTACGTGCTCTCTTTACATTGTAGATATGTTACTTATGTCGGCTTAACCACTTTAACACTTTAAATCTCAGCGTAATATGAAGGTGACAATACCTGAACTTAGGCAGTCTTCTAATCAATTCAATTTATCTATAAGACTTGCTGACTATAATATTTTACAAGGACTTTCTAACCATTTATGGTAATCTTCACCTTGTATCTTTCTTGTCACCTCTAGTTAACTAAACTTCTAACCTTCTAACTTTTTGTTATCTATTCTCTTCACTTTTAACTCACTAACTCTCTTAACTCGTGAACGAAATCTATATGTAATAAACTTAATTTGCATATCACGTTTTCTTCTTAGGATTATTAGTAGAAGGTCACGTATAAATCCGTCACAAATTGTTTTCAATTATTCAGATGTATTGTCGCAATCCGGGGGTTGCGGATGTAGTTTGTGTCATTGAAGAAACAGACATGGTTGTAAAAATAATTTCTTTTATGTATGACACTTTACAATCGATTTATAATTCAATCAAAAACTTTGGGGGCAATCTTAATCTTTTAATCTAACCTATAACATTATTCAAAGCACACTTATCTTTGGATCCGCTGGTACATCACTTATCAGCACTTTTCTAAACTCATATGGTTCTTGTGGTGGTATATTAATAAGCCAGTAACAACCTCTCTCTCTCTCTCTCTCTCTCTCCGAACAAGAGTGATCACTTTTGTCTAGTGGTATATTACGTGCATTCGGATCCATAGGTCGAGTTTTCTAATCTCCGACATTGGTGACCTTGGCTGAAAAAAGAAAAAAAACACAAACCTTCTAATGTGCCATAGCGTCATCTACCCACAAAAAGAGAAAACTAAGTCGTCAGACCCACTCGATGCAGCAAACAAAGTCATCAGACCCACTAAATGCAGCAAGCAAAGTCGTAAGACACACTTGACGTGGCAAAGTCATCAGACTCACTTGACGCAGCAAAGTCCTCAGACTCACTGGATGCAGCAAAGTTGTCAGACTCACTTGATGCAACAAAGTCGTCAGACACACTTGACGCAGCAACCAAATTCGTCAAGCTCATTTGATGCAGCAAATAAATTTGTCAAGCTCACTTGACGCAGCAAAGTCCTCAGACTCACTTGACGCAACAGTAATAACTCACACGCTCACCATAACAACAAATATCTCATTCATTCACCTATCAACCGACTTACTGGTGGGGGAGTACTGTGGCAGTATCAAAATAAGCCATTAACAGCCTCCAGACAGGAGTGATCACTTTTGTCAAGTGGTATGTTACGTGCTTACGAATCCATAGGTAGCGGGTTCTGATCTCCGAAATTTCTCTTGTATTTCCCCTGCTCTGCATTGAGTTATAACTTGAATACTAACTTTTCAGGATGAATATCACACGATTCAGGCTTCACAATTAACTTTCTACGATTCAAAGGGACTCTATGTACTGTCAAAGAGACCCAAAAAGCATTACATATACCTTTGTGGAAATGTTCGCAGGATATTAGTGTGATGCTCGAATCCCGTAAAAGATTATTTATAATCAGACGGAAAAACACCAAATACCAGCATGCATGCAAATTGATAAATTTAGGTACTTTAAAAAAGGAAATGTTAATTAAAAAAGAAAGGAATTACATGTAAAGCAGGATATTTCTAAGGTATTGCAATAATAATTTTTTTTTGTTAAATGTGTGCATATAAATATTTGTAATTTAGGCTTTTTACATTAACAATTACATCATTTCAGCTCTTTTAACATTTGTTTTTCATAAAAATATATTATTTAAATATTATGTGAAACAAAAAAATTTTAAACTTCTGATAAAACACCAAAAAAAATTTACATTTTCTTGGAGTTTTCTTGATATTTATGTGCAATTATTATTGTTTAAAAATGTATCATTTATAGATAATATGGGTTAAAATAATATGAAAATGCAATTATTTTGAAGAAAAATGTATACTTAATGTTTTAAAATGATAATAATAATTATCATTTTAAAACATCTATAATAATAATTTTTTCAGAAGTATAAATTTTAAAATGGCTTTTTTCTCTCAGATTGTGTTGTTTCGATACATTAGTGGTTTCAAAATGCTACTCCTTCCATAATTATTGATCAATCACTTTCGTTTTTTTCTCTGTATGTTATATATCATGCATGTAACAAAATTAGAGATCCATTTTACTATAAACTGAATACTTTTTTTTAAAAAAAAATAAAACGTAGGAGATTTGGAGTTTTTTGTTGAATTTTGGCATATCTATGGACATTTTTTTTCTCCAAAACTAATTAAGTTATTGTAAAAAAACGGATCCCTAAAGTTCTTTAAAGCATCTTTAAGAATGTTACAAGAAATTTCATGTCAAAATATTAAAAAAAAGGAGTAGAATTTTTAAATTTTCCAATTTTTTTTAAATTTTGATTTTTAAAATTGTGTGAATAATATGTGCAAAATTACACTTCATATTGTTTTATTGAATATAAATATTATATGAAATGTTAAAATATAATTTTTAAATGCATAAATAAATAAAAATTTTAAAGGGTACCAAGTCCTCTTAAAGTCACATTGTAGCTTTAGCATCGAAGTAAATTATTATTACATTCAGTACATTGTTGTTGTAAGGGGTGATGAAAATTATGACTGAAAATTGGGTCGCATACATGGAAAGTTTGAGAAGCCAACTAACCACTAAATTTAGGCATAAAATCTGTTTTTCTAAATTCTCTTGTCGGATCTGGGAATGAAACATAATTCATTGCTTCATTTTACCAAAACAGCTGAGAATTGATTCAGAGGTCTCACCGGTATAAATATTTTCTCACAAACTCTTCAGTTAAACGCGTGTACTTTTATGCCTAATGCTGAAGCAAGCTTCAGAGAGAATATTGAGCTCTTTTTAGTGAAAAATATCATTGACTTAACACCTTCTTCCGTATGAAATATTTCAAACTTAGCTCTTCCGGATTTCCTTCATTTTTATGATCCTACATTTTACAAACCTGGCCGTATCAATACAGTGATAGGATGCCAATGGGTATTCCAGATTCTAAAAAATGACGCCTTTAAGATTAATCCATCAATGAATAAATAATAGTTTAAAAAACTAAAAATGCATATGTTTTTATTGTAGATCAAACTAAAAAATGAAAAATAAATTATAGTTTTAAAAAAACTAAAAAACACGCGTTTCTGTTTAATCGAGCTAAAAAGTAGAAAAATAACTCATAATATAAGAAAAAAATTATTAACGAGAAAGTTAATGTCATTGTGGTAAAAGCTTGGGGTGCTTTGTACTACATTTTTGCACTAGCCCAGCAAATCAAAAAAAAAAAAACTTGTAGAAAATTATAACAATTGATATAGAGCCAGGGTGGGCATTACGTTGATCGCGATCGACCGGTGAACCACCAAGCCATTTTGGGGTGACCACCTAAAAATTTTACCAGTTAGTAATTATATACGGAAAATTCAAGATTGCCGAAAAATACGCAGACTCAGCCTTTTACTGACTATAACAACAAAAACTAACTTTAGATTAAAATGTTTTTTTTAATGTATTGAAGTGCTTCATAATAAATGTATCAATTGATAAAATTATATTTGGGGGGTATTATTAAGATTGTATCTTGCGTTTTGCTTTAAACGCGGTCTTAAAGGTGTTTTTTTTTACTTCAGTTCTGTAGGCAAGTTTTTACACACGCACACATATATATCCTCCGTACTTATTATTAAATTATAATAACCTATTCCTTACCTCATTACATCTACGACATTGGGCAGTAGCGTACGCAGGAATTTTTTTAAGGGAAGGGGGTCGAGGGTTGAAGGTTTACCATTCTCGTATCATACCCCAACACGCAGCCAAAAAATATTGTTTTGATTTTGTCGATTGTCGGGAACAAAAAACAGCAACAAATAAAATACTGAATAAATAATTAACATTACCAAATAAAAAATTACTAATATCAAGTACTTAATTATATTTTACATACTATATACATCGGACTATAATGAATCCGAAAAAAATGAAGGGTTATGAGGGAGGGTCCGGACCCGCGTGGACCCCTCCCCTACCCTTGTGTCCGCCACTGACATTGGTTGGACCGCAATTCCTTGAAAAAAATTAGAAGTAGCCCGCGCCCTGGAAAAGTCTGCCCACCCCTGATATAGAGCATCTCTCGCTTTTACCCCAATGACATTAATTTTCTCTTTAATCATTTTATTCTTATATTAAGATTTTTTTTTCTTACATTTTGGTTCGATTAACCATAAAATCTAAGTTTTTTTAAACTATAATTTGTTTCTTCTATAACTGTACCGAATTCTTCTGAATGTGGATAGGTTTGTGGGTAAAAAATTTTAAGAAATTTACTATAAACTTGATCAAACTTGAATTGGTTAGTCACTTTTCTTCTTTTTCATTTTTATTTTTGAAATCATTATAATTATGTAAATATTATAAGACATTTTCTATTTCGATATGCCTTTCTTCAGTGCGATTTTTCAATGTAATATATAATTTTTCAGATAATTATATGTACTGTTCTTGTAGTTATTGCAACAGGAAATTTATTGTTGCATTAGCTATTAATAAGTTAGAATCTATACGACATAATGCCTCAACAGCTAGTTCTATTAGAAGTAGTGCTGATACAGCTCTGGATATTAAGTCGTATTCACTATTGGGATAATTAATTTGCAGGTTTAAGTCAATAAATGCTTTTTGGATTGAATTTTTCAGTTTCAAAAAATCGTTCCATCAATAGGAATAAACTGTTCCAACGTGTTTTAGAATCAAATATTAATATATGTTCTGTTTTATTTTCAGTTAGTATATTTTTTCCTAGTAAATACCGAACACACAGTATTTAAACTTGTGAATACCGCTATCACCAAATTGCACAAATGGCTCTAAATACCGGTATTCGGTATACGGTATTGCAATCCCTAGTTAAATATTATTTACTTTAACATTTCGATTTAAATCGATATTAATTTTGAAAATTTATCCAAAGCTTTATTAAAATTCTCAAAACACAGTGAAAAAGGAAATAGAACATATTGGTATTCTTATTATTATTGGTTTGTTAAGTCGTTTTTTAAGTGATTTAAAATACGATTTTAAAAAATTATTATTATTACTAACAGAACATTTTCTTACCTCTTCTACAAAACAGTAAATTAGCGGGGCTACAAACCACACAGTTCTACAATGAATAGTTGCTCTTTATCTCTAAAAAGGATTCAACAGTTTTAAGCTAAGACTTGGAATTTGAAAAGAATGGAATTAGAATTTTTGTGTATAGCAACACTCAATTACCGACAGTAACTGACATCTCCGTTACACGCATGAGCGTAGGACTGCTCTTCAAATGATTTATGTGTTTTTTTATTATTATTCTGTACTAGTAGATAAACTGTTTCCAATTTCTCTGTACTAATTTAAGCTTTGTGAATATGTGTTTATATTTCTGTTAATTCTAGGCGTGTTCTGTGTTTTCGTATAGCTGTAACGTTACGTCTATTTGAATAATGAAAATGGAAATATAAGCTTCTCTACTTATAATGCGAACTCCTTATAAGTCGAAAAAGTTTACAAAGAAGTCCAATTTTCTTCAGGATTTTGTTATATGAGTGTGCACGAAATGTCTATGTTATGTAACGCATAATTGTAAAATATCTATCCGTGTGTGTCCATGCTGTAGTATCACCTCGTGTGATGAACGTTTACTACCACTAACTTCATTTTTGAAGCCCTAGGAAAAAACATATATTGAGCCGACTTTTGAACTGCTTTGATGTTAACATTTTTTTCCTCTGACACCCAGAGGCAAAGGGATTCACCATTGATGGCTTCCCTTCACATTGATCTTTAGAAGGGACACACCTGTATCTGACGGTCATCCATTCATTCAGTTCCTCGCACATGTTGCTCGTGATGCACTTAAAAGGAATGAGAATCGGCCCTTTGAGGAAGAAATACCAAGGAGAGTATATTTTCAGTGTCAAATTGACAGGTTGACTTAAAGACCTTCCATATGGTTTACGAGGTACGGTGAAGCAGATAATCTCAGTCGCAACAGAAAGAACCAATGATGGTTAGGATCAAGACAGAGGATTCCGGGTGTAGACCCATGACATTCTCTAGTCTGAAATGATTGAGGGCGTGAAAGAGGCTAGCCCAGAGGATTTAAGAAGTCGGTTCCGGAAGATGACATGATCATCGGGAAATGAGCGAACTGCCATCAGGACTTCTGAAAGATGGAGAGACCAAGACTTCGGGGCAGCCACCCCAGCGATTGATCTTCTGCAAAAGCAGGGAGATGAGATCAGATCGTCTGCGAGATCATAAAACTGCGAACCGGACTGGAACTTTTCTCCAGAGTAAAGCTATGGAGCAGCGAAGAATAGGTACCATAATAATGTTGCTAACTTCTAAATTGATTTATAAATGAATATTGACCAAATGATTATATTTGACCAAAGCTGAGAGATCTTTCTCACCACCCAGAATAAACTGATACGAAGTCTACTGTTATAATTAATGATTTCTAAACTTAGCCAGGTTAAGAGATAAGTAAAAACAGACTCCACATCATGTATAATTAAAATTAAATAATTTATTTCACATAAATCTATAAAGTTAACAAAAATAACATATACCTTGCGTCTAAGTGAGGGAAAGAGATGAGGAAACCTGGCCTCGGTTACGTATAGGAGTAAGGATGAAATTTGTTCAAAGCTACTGATTCGAGTTCGATTAACGTCACAGGGATATGGATTCAAAAATATCCTCCATTTCCTATCTGAAACGTATAGGTTGCTTTAGCAGTGGAGAGCTCTGAATGGAGAAGAATTGCTTTCTGCTTTGTCGTTGAGGTGATGAGATATAATTGGCTGGCTGGTAAAGGCAAAAAGGTGACGTCAGAGTCTGAAGAGGTGAGCTCTTAGGAATTTGGTAGGAAACTGGTGGTTGGAGAAAGAGCACTACTATTGGATGAGGACTGTAAGTGAGAAAGCTCTTTATTGGCTGCCCTGAAGTTAAGGAGATTTTACTGAGGGGAATGAAAATACTTGTCTGGTGGGTACGCTACTGGTTCCTTTGTGCACTGCCTTTTAAAGTGAGCCGCGTCACACCGAAGACACACCACGAGACTTTTTTCTATATGGTGTACTAACGCTCTAATTGGGTGAAGACACTAGCGCAATGATACGACGCAAATCTTTTTAAGGGCGCAATGACCCCTGTTATTCCCAAATTCAACCCTTCTAAGGAATTTAACCATTTCCTGTAAACAAGGGTTGGAGCTAAAATTACCAAGTATATGGGACCATATATAGCGCACAACAGCTTGACTGCAAACACAATTATGGGCGACACGACGTGACAATGCAAATACATTAATGAGAACTACCCTGATTCGATATCTTGTGTGTACCGTCTTTTCAAGCGTTTTCTTTTAAATTAACCTCTAGGGAGACGAAAGAATGGTAGATGTTAGCAGAGCTATAGTGTGCTGTTCATATAGAGTGATTACTCTAAGTGAAAGGTCTGTGATAAATCCACTGCAAGACAGCAAGTGTCTTCAGTATACAGTAACAATGACTTCTTTGAGATTTAAATAGATTATACATTCTTGGTCAGGATTTGCTATAGATTAAAACTCTCCAAACGTGTAATTATTTATTTGATAGTTTAGTTGAGAATAAATAAAATTATTTAATGCTTTTTTGACTGTTGTGATGTTTGTGAAATTCAATTCGTCACAGAGTAGCAATATTCGAAGCCTTTCATAGCATCTAAGCAACATTATCAATTCGGAATGTTTTATAGGATTACTTACACACACACATAATGCTAATACAATAAATAAAAAATAAATTCTTTTTTAAGAAAATTAAAAATTATAATAAACATATTAAACAAAAGTAACATTAGAAAGTGCTGAACAACTAGTCAAAAGCAGTATACTAAGTGCATGCATTTTTAATTAGAAGAGAACTCTTATCATTGAAGTATTTGCAACTTACTCTCTATAAAAAGAATGCTAGAAATAAAAAAATTATTAGCTAACTTTCTAGATTATTCATTGAATCTTTTAAATATTGCCTTATTTATAAAGGTATTGCTATAAAAAAATCAAAACCAGATGCGGATAAAAAAAATAGTATTTTTTTTATATTAAAGGCAGATATAAAAAAACAGTTTTACTATATCCAAACCAAATTCTGGTTAAAAAATATTTCTTTTTAAATACTTAAATATAAAAAGACTCTGAGGATAGGCTGTGATTACCTAAAACTATACAATATGAACTTAAGGATAATTTAAGGAATTTTTTCCCTGAAGTACCGAAATCTATGCTAAAATGTCAAAAAAAAAGTGTTGAAAAACTCAAAACTATTCCGACAAAATTCTTTCAGATGTTGCTGAGAGGAAGTAGGAACTAAACTTCTCCAAAGTTAGAAATTTTTTACGATGTAGCGTCTTATCTTGGTATATTTTGTAACTTATTTCCCTCTCTTTAAGTCTTTCACTGGTTTAAAATAAAGCGAAATGGAAGAGAAGAGATGTAAAATTTATTATTCTTGAAATGGAGAATACGGCCTCTTGTTGCAGAAATACAATCTAGATAAAAGATGAAATCGAAAGGCAATCCATTTTTTTATTTTTTACTGTTCCGATGTAACAGTAAAAACTCTGAAAAAAGTGGGAAAAGTCCTCTTCAACTTTTCTTTTCCTTGCGATGACATTTTTTTTTTCTCCTGTTGCTGTCGCTTCTTTATCTGGTGTCGCTATTTCAATGTTCTTCAGACTTCGAGTTTTAAATCAATTTTTTATATTACACTTTGTGCCCTAGTTAAAGTGGGGCGGGGGTTTCACTCCCAGAATGCCTCAAATTTTAATATTTTTACCTTCTATATAAAATACATGCTTTAAGGCAATATGGTACCCTAAAAATCATTAAACTGTCGAAAAACATTTTATTGGCTTATTTGATACCTCAAATCTTTATAAACATGCCTGCAAAATTTCAAAGATTTACCTGCATTTTTTACCAAGTTATGGAGAAATATTTGATGCTGGACAGCAACTACCACGCCCACATTTCAGATTATCTGCTAGAAAAGAACCTGATATAAAATGAATTAATTATTTTTCTACTGCGCATCAATGAGACTGACAATATATATGCAGTAACAAATCATTTCAAGAAAGAATTGTGCAATTCATGCAACAATTCTAGTTGTGAATTGTTTATTGAAGAGGATTGGTCAAGATTTAAAAGTTGTGAGTGCTTTTTATGATATTAATATGAATGAAATTAAAACTTCAAAACGGCTTCTTCCAAAACACAAATACTAAATCTCATTTTGATAACTCAGATAATTAAAAACCTAATTAGCAAGAGTAGAAAAACTCTCCCATTTTTATATATTTGTTTTTGGTGATACATATGTATCCCAAAGGTGTGAATTTCAACACTTTTATTATTAAAATATTTTAAGATACTTATTTAAACAAACGCACATATGCAGTTCTTAGATTTTGATATAGTTTACCTATAAATTGTTATTTGAATTTGCTTTTATTCGTGTACAATATTTAACATGCGAAGACTTTTAAAATCATGGAAATAAAATAAATAAAGGCATAAACATCTTTTGTACATGTTGTGCATTAGCTCTGACCATGGAATTATGTCTGAAGAGTGTGTATTTATTTTTTTTATAATTATTAAGATAAAGTTTTATGAAATATTGATCGTTCATTCGTTTTCTTCTATATAAACATTATGATAGTACAGTGTTTAATTGTTCTACATTTGTGCAATTTTTTTATGGTAAGCAGTTTTATATAAGCTAATAAACATTTCATAAAAGTTTGAGACCATTCGATGAATATTATATCATGCTATTCATGGATTGAAAACTTCAAACTCATTTTTCTCCATGTTCAATTTTTGTACATATACTGTTATTCAAAACCCGAAGGCTTTTTTGATAATTGAAGTATGGGTTTGAATTTTTTTATATATGTTCTGAAATGTATGTTTTGGCAAATTGTGTATGTAATTAGCTGTGACATGTTTAGTACTTTTTATAAAAATTTCAAAATCAAAATTAATGTTTTTTTGAGAATTTTTGGAAGTTTAACTATAAAAAAATTAGTAAAAAATTAAAGAGCAGCAGCAAAAAAAAACCATGCACAGTTTTATGTAATATATTATAAGGTACTCGGAAAAAAAATTTGAAAAAAAAGAGACATATTTAAAAAAGCCTTAGGAATTTTAAACAATTTTTAAAAAGTTCAAAATATTTAAATTTTGCAAACATTTTGCGACAAATTAAAAAAATTTGTATGGAATTATTATTAAATATTAACTTTTATGAAATACAATTAAAACCAAATATCAAATATTAAAAATAAAAAAAAATTGTGAAGATGGTACCATATCGCCTTAAGTGTAATTGAATAAATGATTCTTTCTTCGACATCAATAAAAAGAAGTTGTGTATGAAACAGTGAATGTAAAATTTGCTTCAATTCGAATTGCTTTGTACATTTTGGCTTCTTTCTATATTAACTTAAGAATTTTAGCTTATGTTGGTTTTAGTAAAACTGATAATTATATGAGAAATAGGACAGACACGGCATAAAATCGCACATCACCAGATAAAAAAACTCAACCAAGTTTGCACTCATGGCTTTACAGCTAGATGAGAGCACACGAGCATTCAGAAAGGTGCTAATTAATTTAAATCCATTGGAAATTTAAATCAAGAGAATAAAAAAAGGGAAATAAAAACTTGAATTTATAATTTTACAAGAAGATGTCAAAATTATTAATTCCTACTAAGTGTTTTATTTTTTAAGAAACGCTAACTGTGTACAAAACTTTCACTTATCACAATTTCACAATTATTCATTTATTGGACTAAATTCTAATTATTTTGATTTATTTTTATCCGTTGATTTAATTTAGATAGTTAAAATTTTCCAAATGCCTTCGTCTAATTTTATCTGGACTTAACTTTATAATGAGGTCCTTAAAAGACTCAATGAATTCAGGTAATTTTTTGGTGTATAAAATTTCCTTAAAAATCGAAGTAATTTTTGAAAGAAGAATCTATTCAACGAAAAATAGTTTTTGAACTGTAGGTAAGCAGTTTAAAACTGAAACTGCACGGAAAAACTTACATAAAAGTTATAAAATAAGCACTCTTTTTATGAAAATAGAAGGCTATCAAGTATCCCCGCAAAAAAAATGAGACTAAGAATGGCTTAGAAATTTCAATATTTTTATTTTTAGAGCATTATGTTCCATACTTTTCTATATTCTCTTCTCTATAATCTTTTATCAATACAAAATAAAATAGATTTAAGGAGATGGAAAAAAATTATATTTAAAATAATATAAAAAATAATAATAAGTCAATTCCTACTTTGAATGGATAAATAGAAATTTTTTATTAACGGTTGAAAATTTGAACAAGATATATATATACGGAGAGAGGGAACAAAAAGTATATAGGAATTGAAAAAAGAGCATGATTTGTTTGTGCATTGTTGAACACACTCAGTTTGGCTAAAAAAACGGTTTTCGACGCCAACTTTTGTCATTGTTTTAACAGTTACATTGTTACAACAATGGAGACAAATCTAAGTTGGCGTTGAAAACCGGTAATTAATTTAACTAATTTACAGATAATTAATGATTTAGTATTTGAAAAAACTGTATTAACATCATTTTTGAACATTTTTTGATAAGTCAATTTTCTTAGGATTTATAGTGACGCATAATTCCTTCTGTAATATTTGCAATGCATTTTATTTCTCATCGCGTCTCTCTTTCTGAGTTTATCAACCTTCAAAAAGAATACTTGATTCCGAATAAATTTATTTTCAAATACAGCTTTGAGGTAAATTAGTAACAAATTCTTCATTTACAAAATATATTAGATTCAATTAATCAGGAATTCAAAGTTATTTTTGAATACCGAGAGCTCGTGCCATCGGCTACATTTATGACAATATGATAAAGTGTCACGTGTTCTTCACTGAACTCAAAATCTGACGTTAGATTTGTACTTTTTACTATACTTGTAAAATTTAGACGCAGTTTCAAATTTGATAATTGAGTCAAAATGTTCACGTATAAAAATTCTTCGGGAGGTTTTTTTTTTAAATTAAAAAGAATCTTACACGATACGTACATTTTTAAATCAAGCGCTTTTTGTTCACCTATGTGCGTTATTATTGTCGAAAAATATGCACTTTATAAAAGAAGGTTTCTGCAAAAAAAAAAAAATGTACTGCAGCAAAACGCATGCACTGATTGGCTGGAAACGTGAATGCAATTATCATGTGACTATGACGCCATAGTATTTCAACCTATTTAACTTACGAGGCACTTCAGATAATAAATATGAAATTCTACGGCTAGTTGCACTGAACTAATGTATCTCTAACCTGGTAATTTTCATACTCCAATATATCATTTGACAAAATGCAACTAAAAATTTTTTTACCCAGCTTCCCTAAATTCCACACTACGATAGAAGCTGTGGTTTGCCTGGAAAGAAGACTCCAGCTCTTATTGCTGTATATAATGGATATTTTTTATGGAACTAAGACTCGGATATAAAATTTAAAGGTCCCTTCTAAGAGATTTCAAGATTATTACTACCAAGTTGTGACACATTTTTGTTACAGATTATAAACCAGGGGTACTCAACATTTTTTTCTGCTGGGCTGCATACATATGTCAGCTATTTCCCGGTAGGTCGCATACGTATGTTAGAAATTTCACCCGGGCCGCATTATCAGGGTAAAAAGGAAAGGGTAAATGTTGAAAATTGATCAAAATATTTTAACTCCTGTTTGTTTTTTAATTATAATTTTTTATATTTTTTTATTTTTGTCACTAACACTGAATTAGAACCATTTAAGAAACACTCCTCACAAGTTCTGCATCAGTAATCGGTTTCATATGATTACTAATAACATAACAAACTTTATTAGATGTCTTTGTTACCGCTGTGACATTATCAATGACAAAACACTTTGTTGCTGTTGCAAAGATTATTCAAGAAAGCCTATTTATTACCTCTTGAAAGAGATCTTCGAAGAAAAGTGTCGTAGATTGGTCCCTGTTTATTGGTATTTTTTAATACAGCACTTTTTCGTGACAAATCAACAATTACTGATCCATGCTTTTTTTTCACTACAAAACAGTTAACCTATCAATCATTTTGAAGCGATATATTTTCTTTGGATGTTTTTCGATTGAAAAGTATGAAAGATAGTTAAAAATTACACAATGCATAAAACTGTCACTACTTCACTGTTGTCTGTTATCACTAATGGTAACCATTACAAATAGAAAAAGAATATTAATACGCACTCGCACGACATTGAAAACAAAGAGCAAAATTGATATATGACACCAAATTCTAATATATTGTACTTAAATAATGGAATTTTTCGGAGCATTGGGCATTGACCGGGCCACTTAAAAAGGTTCGATGGGTCACAGGTTGAGTATAGCTGGATTAGACCATGCCATGCTATACCACCATATCTCTCTCTAACTGTCTAAGCTTATCCTTCAAATAAAAAGGGATCCTTACTGTCTTGCCCGTAAATTTTGAAAATTACATGAACGTTTGTGAGCATTATTAAAATTATTTAAATGAAGGCTTTGAACATTACTTATAAGAATATATTTTTTTTTACTGTGGACAGACAAAATAATTCCCGTGCACCACAAATATCACACGTGGCTTGCAGAAGTAAATAAATCATTCAAAATAAGATGAAAATTGTAAACAAAAAAAAGTTACGAAATAATGAAATAACGAAAAAAAAAAAAAAAAAAAAAAAAAAAAAAAAAAAAAAAAAAAAAAAAAAAAAAAAAAAAAAAAAAAAAAAAAAAAAAAAAAAAAAGAAAACAAATAAATTAAAAAAGAAAAAATTACATTACAAAATATAACACTTACGAAACAAAACAAATACACAATAAATGCATATCAAAAATAAGATGAAAATTGTAAACAAAAAAAAGTTACAAAAATAAAAAAAAAAAAAAAAAAAAAAAAAAAAAAAACACTTACAAACAAAACCAATGCACAATGAAGCTACAAAAATAGAGAAAATAAAAATTAAATAATTAAATCAATGAAGATACAAAGTAAAGTGAAAGAAGCTTTACTTGAAACAATTTGAAAAAATTAATAGATCAATTGATTTTAAGAGACGCCATTTATTATTTTTCTTTAAATTATTTTACTTAAAACATTATTTTCACATAGCGTACGTAAAACATTCAAAAAAAATTTTAATTTAACATTTACCAATCCAGCTTATTTCAAGTTCCTTAATTTCCAGACAAAGAGAAGTGCAATTGATATCATTCCGCTTTTGATCAACATATTTGCATCACCTTGAATAAGACAAATATAGTGAATCTTTTTTTTGATGTTTCGTAAATTTTACTATTTATAGTAACATTTTCGCTACTATTTCTTAAACGTAAAAATAAGATTCTCTTTTTAGCTCTTAAAACAATCCGAAAGATAAGTCTTTTTGAACACTGCAGTTTTTTTTTTATATTCTACCATAAAATTCTAGAAATGCTGAAGCTTCAGAAATATTTGATTTTTTTTAAAAAAAACAACCTTTTTCTTACTTATAGAGCGATTTTATTTACTACTGCATTCCACTTTTTTTAACACTTTAACACTGCTATTTCATGCCAAATTAAAAATTTTTAAGCATAATATAAGGTTAAGGGAATAATATAGATGTCTTGTAATAACCTAACATGCTAGTCTACAGGTGTAGGAGGATTGGAAGGAACACTAGCCATGTTTCATCAAATAAATCTAATTTATTCACAATATTAATCACCACACTAATACAATCAATCCATACTAAGAGATGACCTCAAATAATCACTAAGCCGACAATAAACGAGGTAAGAGAGATATGAGAAAACTGGTATACTAACCACACTTACTCAAGACGATCAATTTGACGTCTTATCAATTTAACCTGGATTTAATTTCAGTGACAATCATCACCTTAAATAATTTAGTTATCAAATATTAAATAGCCGTGATTCACCCTCAATTTGCTCAATCCCTGCTCCGATCGCAGACTAGCCTATCTCTCTCACAAACCTGAAAAAACCTAGACTATATATAATAGTCTTAATTTTAGAATAATCATGTTCTCTTCTTCAAAGCGGGGTTTTATACTAAAATAATTTTTTCAAAGACCTGAAATTCCCCAAAAGGATTATCAGTAGAAGGAGCTAAAATTGAACCGTCACAGTCTTATGCACATCTAGTGATTTATTTAACTTAAACTTTTAATGTATTACATTACCTAAGTATGGAAGTTCCTTTTATTGACTGATATTTCCGTTCAATAATTCATAAGTGTTTCTAGTTCTAAATTTGATTTAAAAAGAATATTTTGACAGATTATGTTTTTACTCATATTTTTATTTTGAATTATAATCCAATTTATATCACTTTGCACTTGAGTAAAATTCATATACAATAATAATTTCAGCCTCATATTAAATAACCAAAAAAGTTCAGACGTTTTTAAGTGAGAATAAATACACGTAATTTCGCATGAAATAATTCTTTTCACCAAAATATTCAGCTTTTCCCTGTCATCTTTCTTTAGAGAGATTCTAATGTATAAACTCCATTTTTATATAATTACTTTACTTTTCATTTCAAATAATTTCAAATCCTTTCTTTTTATATGTTCTTAATTATTAATTTGTTTCCCCAAAATATGATTTAAAAACGACAAAAATAGGTGATACTCCGATGGAAATGTTTTCAGAGAATATGGATAAATCCCTTCCCTAAGAGCATATTATTTTTTCTAGTTCCTATTGTAACATAAGCATTGCACATTTAATTAATTTTCCCACTTTCTAATTTATATTAAATTCTTCCTACTTGTTCTTCACTTGCTTTGAGTACTTGTACAAGCTTTTAACACGTTGAGCTGGAATTCTTTTCAATCATTCTCTCCAATGCGTCAATATTTAAACGATATTTTGCTTTATCTGGTGTCGTCTCTTAGAAATGTGTCCAGGGAGAAAACGTTTTTAAACTAACTCTGAGCCTTTCTCGATATAACTGTCTCTTTTCCTACGGCAGCACAATTTTTTGCATCTTCTGCAGCGTTAGAGTAAAGTTTAAATTCGTAAATCAAACACGTGTGCATTGTTATAGCAATATTTGTTAAGACTTAGAATAATATTTGAAATTAACGAGAAAGGTGTTAAGATTCTCAATCAAACTAATTTAAAAAACATCTTTTAATGCATTGTGTAGCAATTATCTTAACTTTTCCCAATACCAAGCGAAAACAATGTCTGAAATTAGATTTGTATAATAAGTTTTCTTAGTTACTATTTTAATAAAGCATTCTTTACTGAATTTACTTCAAAGTGTATAAACACCTTTTCTAATATATTACTAAAATAATACGCACCTGTATTATTAGTTATAATTTGCTAAATTATACATGATATGAAAAATATTTTGAGCTGCAATTCTAAATATTACGCATATTTATGTGTAAAAAATGTTATAGTTTGTAATAAATTATTGTTTGCTAATTTTTAAAATTAAAAATATTTCATTGCATCTAAGCAAACAGCAATAGTAGGAAACTCCATTTATTTACTTTCAAGGTGTTTTTATCTGTGTATTACATCTGTATAAAAATACAAACTCCTAAAATAAGTTATAGAAGTACAAATTAGACAGAGCTCGCCGACCTTTATGCTGCTGAGACGGCTTCAAGTAAAACCGACAAAACGTTTTCTATTATGTATGTGATATTTATCGTTTGCGATCTTAAAAAGATTTTTTTAAAGCTTGGAGAATGATATAACATGGTGAATGTATTAAAAAAAGAATAAATCTTTTTTTACCATCCATAAGTTGTCAACTATTTTCTTAAAGCGCTTCCTTAAGCAGTGTACATCTTTACTTTAGGTGATAGTTTTAGTATTAATTTGTTTGGGTTAATTATTTGTGAGGCTTG
Organism: Trichonephila clavata; assembly: GCA_019973975.1. NCBI lineage: Eukaryota > Metazoa > Arthropoda > Arachnida > Araneae > Nephilidae > Trichonephila > Trichonephila clavata. Next base: position 17,541 of record BMAO01007966.1, on the reverse strand, counting down.
ACTTGGTTTTTATATAAAATAATTTTATTATTTGATTCTGTTTTAAACAGGCTATATTTCTTCTAATGAGCCCGTGTTCCTTTTCTAAAAATCTATGAAAATAAATAGGAATCGAAGACGCAGCATCATTTTTAATTTTTCTTTACAAGTTTTCTATTTGTAAAAAATTAAGTATTGAAAATTTCAGCTACAGAAGAAATTTTTTTATTTGAGATCCTGCACATAGAAAGCTACTTTGAAGTTGTGATATGCAGCCATCTGAAAAGGTTCTGAAGTTTAGATTTCAGGTTCATAAAAAATATAAGTTTCTTGTTATACTCCTTTCTGATTTAAACAGCTTGCTTCTATATTTTCTCTCAAATTGCTTGAATTGTATATCCAAATGTCGAATTAAAAAAAAAGATTAAGCTCACTTAATCTGAATCCTTGGGAATTTCTCATTTCTATTTCCCGCCAAAAATTGTAGACACTTTTCTTAGTACATATCAAAGAGTATTCATGTATTTAGATTTTACTTAAGATATAATCTAAAAATTAAAAAATTACTTTAAAAGAGACAATGAAATTATTCATATTTTTAAAAATTGATCAGTATACATACAGTGGACCACAAAAGTGTTCGAACACTTGCAATTTCCGATAAAATTCAATGTTTTCGACTAATAAAAATTAATATACTGTAATTGTAATTTTTTATGATATACAGTGGGTACAAAAAGTATTTGCACACATACATTTTTGTTCACAATTTATAAGAAAATGCATTAAGAAATACAAAAATTGGCATTTTAAAAATAAAATAAGCCTATTCATTTAAATTAATTACAAAAAAATACAATAAAATAATTAAAAAAAATTTTACAACAATATTAAAATATCTTATGTCAAAAAAGTATTTGCACACTCAACTCAACTTTAGCAAATTTGCATTTTTTTGCTAATTATTTGACAGTCATCCCGCAGTAAATGACATACGTAAGACGACTATAAAAGGAGGTATTGTCGAAACTTTATCAGTTGATTGTCGATTTCAAATTGTAATGGCACCTAAGAAATCTGAATTGCCGATTTCGTTGATAGAAAAAATTGTTTCTCTACGTGAAAATGGTCTAAGTTATCGAGAAATAGGTAAAAAGGTAAATGTTTGCTTCTCTACTGTTCGGTATGTCATAAAACGTCATAAAGAAAGAGGATCTACATCAAATAACTCCCAAAGAAACTTTCACTGCGAATTAAGCGAAAAATCATAAGAGAAGCATCGAAAAATCCATTTGTTAGTGCAATTACATTAGCCAATGATGTCGCTTCAACATCTGGAGTTCAAATCTGTGCCCAAAGTGTTCGAAATATCCTGCATGATGCACAAATTTATGGGAGATCTCCAAGGAAAAAACCTCTCATAACTGAACAAAATAGACTGAAGAGACTTGAATTCGCTAAGGAATATATCAATAAGCCAATTGATTTCTGGAAAAATGTCATATTCTCCGACGAGAGTAAGTTCAATAACTTTAAATCAGATGGCAGGGAATTAGTTTGGAGAAAACCTTGTACTGCTTTTCATACCAAAAATGTGTTACTTACAGTTAAACATGGAGGAGGTTCTGTTATGAATTGGGGGTGCATGGCTAGCAAAGGAGTTGGTAATTTGTGTTTCATTGATGGGAATATGACAGCTCGAACCTATATTGATGTGTTGCGAGTTAACTTGCCACAAAGTGCAATAAAATTGGGTATCAGTAATTCGTACTATTTTCAGCAAGACAATGATCCAAGCACACTGCGGTATAACAAGTATGTGGTTGCTTTATCATGTATCCAGAAAACTTACCACTCCACCACAATCACCAGACTTAAATCCTTTGGAAAATTTGTGGAATTCTGTGGATTTAAAAATAAAAAAGGAAGATTTCAAGTACATCTGCCTTAAACAAGCCCTTATTGAAGAGTGGTCGAGTACTGACCCTAATGTTACAGAAAATTTAATTAAATCAATGCCAGCAAGATTACAAGCAGTAATAGATGCTAAAGGAATGCATACTAAATATTAGTTATTTGAAATTTGCTTACATATTTTATTTCTTTTGTATTCATGCAGGTGTGCAAATACTTTTTTGACACGAGATATTTTAATTTTGTTACAAAAAAGCATTCTTATTTATATTATTGTAATTTTTCTGTTTGTTTTGGATGATTAAAACTTATTCTGATTATGCAATACCAATTTTTTTTATTTCTTAATGCTTCTTTTTTATGAATTGCAAAAAAAAATGTAGGTGTGCAAATACTTTTTTTACCCACTGTATGCAACTTGTTCTTAATGGAATGATATAATCAATTTTTAAAGAATAGTTTAACTATTATTTTTAAAAATTAATAATCAAAAAGCTACTGAAAAATTACGCCACAAAAGTCTTCGTACACTTAACAAAAATCCAGCATAGCTTTAAATATTGTATTTCTTTCTCAATTTATACTTAGTAGGATATCTTTTAGTGTCCGCAACAACTTTTAAACATCTTGGTACAGATTTAATATTTTTTTTTTTTTTTTTTTTTTTTTTTTTTTGCAATTTTTGCATTGATTTCTTCCGTTCTTCTGTGATTATTGTTTTTATTTCCCATTAAGTGTTTATGTGTCATGTTTTCTTTTTTTATAAATGAAATTCTCACCAAACATGTTCTACTGGGCTAAATAAACTGATTGAGGAGGATTTTTAAGAATTTTGGACAGTTATAGAGACACCACCGGCGTACATTGAGAGCAGGTCATAATCCTGTCAACAACAAAAAAAAGAAGTCTCCTATATATATCCAAATTTTCGGTGGATAATTTAAAATTTCACTTTAAAATATTTAAACAGAGCTAATGATTCACAATATCATAAAAAAATACCAAATTATCTAATTTTAAGGCCGATTTACACCTCCACGCAAGAACGCTTTCACTCCATGGTTCATTGATCCAACTGGATTCTTGGAATTATGTTTCAGAAAATTCAAAATTGACAGCAAATAGATTGGGATGAAAGAAAATAAAACATTTTGGGTTGTGATGGGCATATAATAGTTTGTAAATGAAAAAATGAGGAATTTAATCCGGTGAATTTATGTGGAACCTCAACCTATTATATAACCTCAACTTCCATGCTGAAGCACAGAGGTGGAGGTGTACTTGCACGGGGGTGTAAATCGGCCTCAAAATTAGGTAATTTGGTATTTTGTTTATGGTATTGTGAATCATGAGCTCTATTTAAATATTTTAAAGAGAAATTTTAAATTATCCACCCAAAATTTGGATATTGAAGGTGACTTTATTTTTTAACAGGATAATGACGCCAAGTGCACTGCTCTCAATGTACGCCGCTGGTGTCTCTATAACTGTCTCAAAATTCTGAAAACATCTCCTCGATCAGTTTATTTAGCCCAGTAGAACATGTTTGGTGAGAATTTGATTTATAAAAAAAGAAAACATGACATATAAACACTTAATGGGAAATAAAAACAATAATCACAGAAGCATCGAGGAAAATCGATGCGGTAATTACAAAAACAAAAAAAGATTAAATCTGTACCAAGATGTTTAAAAGTTGTTGAGGACACTAAAAGATATCCTAGTAAGTTAAATTGAGAAAGAAATACAATATTTAATGCTATTCTGGATTTTTGTTAAGTGTACGAAGACTTTTGTGGCGTAATTTTTCAGTAGCTTTTTGATTATTAATTTTTTAAAATAATAATTATGCTATTCTTTAAAAATTGATTATGTAATTCCATTAAGAACAATTTGCAAATATCATAAAAAAAATTCCAATATATTAATTTTTATTAGTCGAAAACATTGAATTTTATCGGAAATTGCAAGTGTACGAACACTTTTGTGGTCCACTGTATATTCATCGTTTAAAATATTTTATTGTATTAGTAATTTTTAAGAAGTTTCGATATGTTTGCGAACTTAAGATTTGAAAAAGAGGAGCATTGTTTTATTTTTAAACATACACCACAAAAGAGTATTTATTTGCTTACTAGGGACTCTGCGTTTATGTAAACACTATTTGTAAAAATAGTTATAAATAAAGCAAGATAAAGTTTGAATTTTTTTAATGTGGAAGAATTTAATCTAAGCAAGCTGAAGAGAACATTCCAGAACCTAGACATATGTATAAAAGAAAAGCTTTTAAATACCTACATGATGAAATAAAACGGGAATTTTATTTAAAAAATCTCTGGAACTTTATGACTTAGTATCTCAATTTTATCTTTGAGATTTTTTACGTACAAACACACATGTCATACTTTTGTCCAGAAAAAAATGAATACGAAGAAAATAAAATGAAAAAGAAAAAATGTAAAATTTATTATCTTCGAAATGGGAAATTCTCTCTCTCTCTCTAACTACAAAAGTGCAATCTCGATGAAAGTTGAAGTCGAAGAAGATAAATCGTTAGCTTTTTACTGCACTGTCCTCGTAGTTGAAATAGTAGAACTTTCGAAAAAAAACTTAAGTTTGTCTTTTCGAAGTAGTTTTCTTTTTCATATTAGACTTTTTGTTGTTATTACTACTAACATTTCTTCGAAGTTCGTTATTTTGAAATCGTATCGACAGTGACTTTCAAACCATGCATTTTGATGAGAATTCTTATCATATATTCTATTTCTTTTTCATCACTTCTCTATTCCCTTTGAAGTATGTATGTTCTTTTATGAAATTTGACATAAAAAAGTATTACTGTATCGTCACCTTATAACGGAATGTTGTTTGTATCATGAAGAAAAATTCTTTAGAATTCAGTGTATAGAAGCATTGTAAATAACTCATTCATTTTTACTCTTGTCATATGTCGAAATTTTTGTTCTAAACAAATTGTCTCATTTGCCATTTTATTTAAATATTTTTTTCAATTTGCTTTCAAAACTTAATTTGAACAATTGAATTTTTTATTTATTTGTTTCCTTAAGAAAAATTATTGAAAGGTTTTATCGATACAATACAAAACAACATACAAAGCAATAATGAATAACAATGTTTGATATAACACGCTATGACTGTATTTGATTTTGAAAACTTCATTCATTATTCAAAGGAAAAGCAGGTAACAATTTATTTATTACTTGTTTCTTGAACAGTATTGTGTAAAAGGCATTTTTTCTCTTAATACAAAGAAAGAAATAAGGAAATTACATTTGTTAGTGTGAATTAGTTGATTACGCATGATAAAGGTAAATATAATCATTTAGGATTAAAATTTATTTAACAGGCTTTTTTTCATATTATATAATTATCATTTATTTTTAAAAGAACACATTTTTCAGACGAGTAGTTTGAAAATACCACTAATGAAAAAGATTATTAAAATATTTAATTGCCAAATTATTTAATATAGAGTTTATAACAAATTATACGGAATATTAAAATAAAATTAGGTATACAAAAGGATTTACTTCTAGTTTTTAAGAGGATAAAAGAAATTTTCTCCAAGAAATTCACGAAATTGTTTAAGTGAGTTTTTTATCAAAATGTCTAATTATAGTCAATTTCCTTAACATTTATCAAACTAATTAATTTTATCGATTAAAACATTTTTACAGTGTTACTGCCAATCTAATGATCAACAAAAGATAAAAAAAATACTTTTATAGTTTACTTTTTTGAAAATCTGAACTTCGTGTAAAATGCATTCAAAATATTCATGCAAAAACTAATAAGTACGAAAAATTTTCAAAAATAAAAATTCTCTAAAATATTTTTAACTTTCTGAAGAATTAGAAAATCTAATTAAAAAAAACCAATAAACTTTTTTCACATAATGAATAATTACCAAAAACCACATTATGGTTGATGTGGTAACTTATATTTAAATTATTTCTTGTTTACTACACCGTTTTTAATTTGTTTTTAATCAGCCATTCTAAGAAATCAAGTGTATTATAACTAAATTGCTAAGATCTCAATAAATAATGATTAGTTAATTCATTCAGCAAAGATATTTGTAAGTACTAATTATATAGAAGGCACGAACTATACATAATAATATAAATAGAAAATAAAATAGTCAGTTGTTTTTTGTTTTTGATATTATTTTAAAATAAGTTTAAAAAGGAATATATATATATATATATATATATATATATATATATAATGAGCACACACTAACTCATCTAAATAAAATTTTCCAAACCACATTATTGAAATGTCTCTATTATTATCTTCCCAAAATAATACCTAATTTTATTTTCTTAAATGACTATTCGTGATATACTTAGTTATAGACTGCTATTTTTTCGAGCTGAAAATAAATAATTTAGAGCCTTATTATGCTTATAACAATATAGTTTCCAGAAATACGCTCTCTTTAGCATTTTTCAGGACTTGGGGTAAAATCCACATGCTGCTTTTACTCATCTCTCTGAAATATCCCTCTGATCCTAGAAATAATATAAATAACTATCTCCATTTGCGTACAAAGAGAATTCCAACATAATATAGCTTCTTGGTTTACATAGGCACGATTTGCCCATTCAGTAGTCAAATACAACCTCTCCAAGTGCTCTTAACTGTAGAAACAATATGAAAAGGTTATTTATTGGGTGTTGGCGAAGGGACGTGTCTCAATAATACCCTATTATGTTTACATCTTGTGGTTATTAGAAGTGACCGATTCATTACTCTAGTGTACATGATTGAAATTACAGAGAGTTGAATCTTGCAATTTCCTATCATGGATTTGACTGAATGCTATTCATTTAATCAAGGTTCAACAATGACTTCGCATTTGGCTATAAATTAAGCGAATTATAAATACATGTGTTTCTTGTTTGATTAATGAGCTGCTAACGTTGCCCGAGGAGCGGATTACAGATGAAGTGGTTTCATAACCATGATTGAAGCTGTTCAAAAATGTTTGCCGTGAAGCTGTTCAAAAATTCGCTTTCTGATTGTTTCTTAGTAGCTTTTTTTATTTAACTAGTTCAAATGTTTACTAAATTAAAAAATAATATTTGATATTTACCATGTTATATATAATACATTGTCCCCCCAGAATTTACGTGAGATGTATAAATAAAATGGCAGAAAATAATTATGCCTTTTTTAAAAAAATAAAACCATTAAAGGGCTAAAACTTCTTTCTTTTGCAAAACTTTGAATAATGCGGGTTTTTTAATTTTATTTATTATTACTATATTATATAATGAATAGGGTCACTTCCTAAAATAAATTATCTCAAATAAAATATATGCAACATTTAGCTGTTTATAAATCTTTATTTATATACCACATGTCCATAATTAAATTTGAAATTTGCACGAGCAGTCTGTAGCAAAAACTATTCAGCGAAATTGCATAGATAAATAGAAGAGAAAAGGAAATCAATTCTCAAAAGATCTCCGAAATTTATGGAGCAGCAAACTAGAAAACTGGCAAACATGTTTCTTTTGATGAGAAAGGATCCGCTAAGAATGGATTTTTCGGAAATTGACTCCCAAGCAAGGTTGCGAAGAAAATTTCCGTTTTTGAACTATTAGACCAACAGACTTGATATATAACAAACATGTTTGTCGTTTGATTAAATATCGGCAATAACGGGTTTTTATCGAAATTGATTCTCATGGGGGAGGGGAAATTAAGGAGGTGTATAGATGAAAAAGAAGTCCCGTGGCTGAGTGGTTAATGCATCACGCTTCCACACCTCAGGCCGAGAATCAAACCCCGGGCTGAGCAAGGTTGACTCAAAATTTCATCCCTTTGGTAGGTTTATAAATCAGTACCAAGCTTGCTTGGGAACTTAACACTAGCTGGGGTTTCGCGTCAAACTGACCACCTGACTGGAACATTTGCTCATGCACCTCAGGGCCCAAGGTCATGTATACTGAGTTGGGCACAGTAGGCCTTGGCCCTCGTGGGCTGTTGCGTCACTGAGTTAAGTTATACATGAAAAACACTCTGTTCTTAAACTACTAGACCCTACAGAGTTTAAACTTTGTAAACATTTTTCTTTTGTTAAGTAGTGATCTATTAAAATAAATTTTCTTTGCAGAAATCAATTCTAGGGGTGTTGGGAACTGAAAAATAGTAATAGTTTCTTTTTAGAAACTTAACCTCTGTCTTTCTTAAATCAAGAGACGAGGGCGATAAGAATGTTTTTGAATACAATAAATAAAGGCAAGCACTTAGATATCAATATCATAAAAAACTATTTATTCATAGAACATCAAGAAATACCTAGTAGGTAGCGTCTTATATATTATATCAGAATATTCTTTGTGTTTTTCATGAAACTTTTCAACTGAATGCATATTTTTCCAAGATTCAATGTTAATACTAATCATACTTTTTATAATCCAATTGAGTATAATACGATACGTCTTTCATACTGATAAATTTAAATTTCAACTTAGGTGCTTCTAAGCATAACATGCATGCCATGATTATGAATACGAGGATATAATTAAAATCATTTTCAATAACTCACATCGTACGAAGCTGCAGCTCGAACGCGTAAGATTCTATTCAAATTTACAATTTCCATTCAGCCTTCCTCAAGCGAGCGAGTCACGGCTAATAATTGCGACAGGAGAACATAATGAAGGAATAATGAGACAAAACCATTCCTTCGTGTCCAGCTGGAAACCCTTTCTCCTCTGGACTATGTCCACTCGACAAACTGAATAATCCCCAGGACTGTTTCTATTCTCTTGAATATGCAGTTTCGCATCTTCGTTAGTTATGCCTTTTCGGTGTTTCATTAAGGTAAAATTCAATAGCTTACTTTGGAATAAATTCGGACGACATCTTTCATATATAATTTTTTAAGACAATCAATATTATATCCAAAGTCGTTCGAAAAGCATACTATATAAAAACATGAGTGTTCTTATAATCCTTAAATATTCCATGATATATCTTCAAATGATTGTAGATTTTTCAGTGGCAGAATGGAGAATATTAGGGCTCCCCTGCAAAGGGTTTGGTCCCCAAGCCGTACATGGCGTCAGTCAGGCGCTAAGCCTCCTGGAATCCTGGCCTTCATCGGATGCGGGGTGTACGTTACGCCACTGAGATTTTCTATGTTATCAAAATTTACATTAAGATTTATTTCGACTTTCGGTGAAGCTACCTGTAGATTGGATCACAGTAGTACTCTAATCAATGCAACAACTATTGATAATGGACTTCGTAATTTTAAATCTTGCTCAAGTGACGTAAATGAAGCCTGAGCTGATTTCTTGAAGGAAATCAATTTGTAAGAAAGGATAATTTACACTTTCTTCAGCTTCCATTTTTCGGCATCTAGAGTTTCGCTAACTATTGCGAAGAATAACAAACACAAAATTAATATAAAGTCACAAGTTTTTAAATCAATTTTTTTACTAAATAGTTAACTTAATCCTATTTGTATTATCTCCTTACAAAATTTCCCCTAAGAAAGCAGATGTAGTAAACTATTGGATTTAATATATAATTAATGTAGACTTTACGAAAGCAAAAAATGAATCCGTCAAATTATGTTATCAAAAATTTATTAGCAGTCCAAATTTCTAATAAAGCTAAATTTTATAAAGTTTTACTCGGTTCTCGATGGTATTATTCCTTTTTACTGTGTAATTATATCTTTATTGTGTTAAAATCAATTAATTTCTTAGTCTAACTCCAATTAAAATATCAAAAATCATTTGTACAAAACATTTGTACAAAATACAGTGTAATGTCGTGATTCTTTAAAATTAATTCATTACTTGGCAGCGAGAGAGATCACACAGTTTTTTGCTAAAAAAGCGTTCTATTCCAATATAAATAAACAAAACATTGAATTCAGCAGTAAATGTTTACTCTTAAAACCTTTCACTGGAGAAAAATTCTAGTCTCGTTTGATGTTTCTCAACCGACTCTGACATTCCGTCTTTCAAATATCATCTATGTTCCTCTCACTTGGTTCTGGAGGTGCGGCTGCCTCCACAACTTCTCCGAGATCCAGAAGCTCCTCGTTAACTTGCGAGCCGACCCTTTAAACCCCCCTGGGTGGACCACTTTTACGCCCCCAATCATCTGCGTAACAGATCTGCACACAGCCTCACTTTAGTCTCATCGCCATTAGTGCTTGGAGACAATAGACTGGCGCGTTTGAAACCAACTTCAGCGCCGTACCTAGTTTACCACCTGTTGGTCTATAAATCACCCTTTCACTTTAATACCGAGGGTATGTCTTCATCACGATAGGCCAACATTCCTTTTCATTCAAATAGTTCGCAGCCCACATGTGCGATATTGACATATCAAATTCTACTGTTCACAGGAGCGTTCTTTCAAAAGACCACTGAATCATCTAGGTATCAGAGAAAAAATAGTTTTGGAAACATCAAACCGTTTTCAGAATCGACTCACATATGTTTTCCCTGTCGTATGAGAGAAGAACACCCGGTCTTTTTTGGAAGATACAATGTCCCATCTAGGCATCCCAATTATCCTTTTCATCAAATTTGACAAGTATTGTTGGGAACTGCTCGACTCATTAGTCGACATTTCAAGAGGAAAATAATCATGGGTATAAAATATAAATCCATAAAATACCCATATATCTCAAACATCCTTCACCAATATGTAAATTAGAATCCTTATAGAGCCCAGTGCTTCTCAAACTTTCGATATTTGCGACCCTGTATTCAATCATACATTTCATTGCACACACACACACCCTCCATACAATAACAATGTATGGAATTTAACAATACTATACTTAAGCGTTAAAACTACAATACCACTTTAACATCTTAAAAACAATCGGCGTATGTAAACGTCTCACTTAGCCAAAGCCTTAATTTCCCCGTAAATATACGTCTTTCTGAAGTACGATCTTTTCTGTACACTGCTAATCATGACATTATTCCGAAGGCATGTTCTTAACTTAATAAAATACATTGTTCAGTAGTGATACATTTTTAAGTGTTTTTATCAGTGTAAATATTTATTTCTTATTATGTCAAAATGGTTTTTTTTTTGTTTACTTTCAGTAAATTTATAGTTTTTTTTTTAAAAAATCTTTTGTTTTCGACTTTTTAATATGTTCATGCCCCCTCGTAGAGTGATTACGACCCCCCCCCCCCAGGGAGGGCACGCCCCGCAATTTGAAAAGCGCTGTTATAACCTTTCATTTAAATTCAATATTAAAATACATTTCGAGAATAATTTTGCAATTAGATTATATTCTAGATGCCCAATTAGTTTAAATTACAGCTTGATTGACTTCATATTGAATGCAAAAAATTATCAAAGCAAATTGTAGCAAAAGTATTTTGACATAAAAATGAGAAAATTCCTGAATTTCGAAGGTTACTCTAAAGAAATCTGTCTTTGCTTAATTCGCTTAATTAATTAAAAATGGGTTTTTTACGGTTGCAAGATATTAACCTTGCATACAAAACATTTTTGACTAATAAGACTCTTTTAAAAAATGGTTTTTGTTTTGTTTTGCTGAGTATTTGGAAAGTATGAATTTATATTATGTAATAAGTATAAAAGAAATTGGTTTTTTTATTTTATAAAATTATTCCTGCCCTAAAATTGTGAATTTTGCCAAAAATTGACAATTTTTTTAATTTTATTTTATAGGCCCTCATACTAGCTTTATAAAAATACCTAGTTTATTACTTTTCATTCAATAGAACAAGAACTACAAGTGTTTCAGTAAAAGCAAATACCATTACTTTAAACAAAATATTATATATTAAAACGCATTTTACTCGAAGTGTGTTTTTTTGAAAATGCTAAAAAGGGGTCAGCGAGATTGCTCAAAAAGTTTTGAACATAATTAACTGAAATTTTTTGTGCATGTTCTGTATAATAGTAAAAGTGTTTTGACCATCCGATTGATCAATCACTGTTTTATTACAAAATTTATAGCCCCTTATGTGAATATAATCACTGTTGTTTTAAGCAATTTCATATATTAACAAAGATAAAGTGCTCTAGTTTTTGTAGAAATTAAAATATCTCTTATCCTGAAGGTCATTTTAAAAAATGAATAACATAGCAAGATATCAGAATTAAAAAAATTGAAAATAAGTTCATAAAATTTTGGTACAGAACGGGCCACGTTCATGTTATTTTCTGTCAATTTTTACCCATTTTATTAATAATATTTTCTTTTCTCTTCTTAATTTTAGCATAACTTTTTTAAAATGTACTAAGAAAATCTAAAAACACAAAAAAAATCCCCATATCTCCATTTTTTTACAAAAAAAAGTTGTCGCGAGTAGTCGGATACCTTAAGTCGTAAACTATCATCCATCTAATGTTATAATTACGATCTTTCTTGAGACTAACCAATCATAGTAAATATCTACCTACCACTTATGAATATAGTAAAGCTGCGATGATGTATAACTGTTTGTTGATGTCAAGCTCTCGTCTTCGTCGTATTACCCTCCTTCAGTAAATTAAATAATCCAAAGGGTGTTTCTGGGCATCGTGAATATGTATTTTATGTCGTTATCCATTAAGAATTTCCAGAACTTTATTGTCATGCATTATTTATCTTACGTGTACATAAATTATATGGATGTTAAATATTTAGACTGATTTAGGAGATTACGAAAGTTTATCACGCTTTTAGAATACGTCGGACTTGTTGACGTTGGGGAATTACATAGGAGAATCAGGGAGTATTAATTCTAATGCAAGTATATGAGGTAGTGACTCTGTTAATATACTTTAACATAAGTTTGTACTGATAAAATTTGGCATTATTTTTCATAGAAGTGTAAATATCCCACGGAATATTGCAAACTATTGCATTTTAAAATCCTTCATTGTTTCTAATTGAAATCAATCTCGAGCACTTCTGTTTTATTTTTCATAAAAGCTTTGTACTATAAATATATTTTTTATAAAATATCCATGAACATTTTTCAATAAATTTGTTGAAATTCTTTTTATTTCTACAAAGACAAATTAAGTATAAGTAAAAAAAGACTAGTTTGTGTGTGTGTAGACTAATATGATCTAATATTAAAGAATTGAATGAAGAAAGAATATTACAGAGAAGAAAAATTGCTATAAAACCAAATTATCAATTTAATGAACTATTTTATAGCTTACACTTAATTTTTATATTCGCATATCTTTGAAGTGAAAACTTCTTTAGATACTCTTTCCTAAATTAAGTGTTCGGCAGCATTAAGCTCAATCGGTTTTACCCAGCGAAGCTCGATTAGTTTTGAGTTGAAAACTTTCGGGACACGTGTTTTTTTAAGTAAAAATTTCACATACACTTTTCCCGTGAAGTTTTGTTGTATTTATTTAAATATCACAGTCATGCAGCCCACTTTCTCTCAACTCCAGCGAGTGAACGAGAAAAGAGAAGCGCAAGCGAAAATAATCTGGAAAAAGGATTATTCTTAAGAAGGAGGTGGAAGATATGAAGGAAGAAAACATAGGATCTAGTTTTTGATTCAGTAGAAAAAGCATTTAAGCACAAAAATAGTGCCAAAAGAATGAAAATCCTAAAATTTAATGAAGTTTATTGGCGAGAAAGTTGCCAATATTTTGGTTAAAATTTGTAATGACAAATAAAAGATAACGAGAAAATAAAAGTATTTATTGTGGAAAAAAGTACGAACCCTCTTCTTAGAAAACTTTAAAAAAATAAACGGGGGGCTTAAAAGCATAAGTTTTATTTGCCTCACATCGTGTACGACATAATATAAGATATATAAAAGGTACTTGCGTGTAATAACAACGGTTTTTTGTGACATTATATGACAGGAAGTACATGGTTGTGAATTCAGCGAGTACCACACATGGGAAATCAAGTTTTCCAACTTGGTGGGTTGTCTTGAACGTTGGCATTGTTGCGATAGTACGTAAGTACCATATAAACTTACATATACATATATAGATATAAATATAATCTACATAAGTAATTTACATTTAAATATTTTAAATAATTAAACTGATTGACGTTTAAATCATAATTATTCATACATAAATATATAAGAATGCATAGTTATTTAAATATTGTCCTTTATAAAAAATGGATGAAATAAACAAATTCACCAAAGAATGGCCACGAAAAAGAGAACTACATAAAGCTCGTGTACGAAAATGTCATAAATGAAAATAAGGTACATCCGAACATTTGGATACTCTTGCTCGTTTAATTAGTAACTTCTCGTTTAATTAGTAACTATTTCATTATATTTTAATTTAATTTCTATATCAAGAAAATTTGTTTCATAGCTGTTATTATTTGTCTGTATTAAATTAAGATATTGTGGGTAAAAATTAGTGTTAGGTTTAAAGTTGTCTTGCTTGCCAAAAATGATTTTATCATCTATATAGCGAAAAATGTAATATTCTGAGTTGTCAATGAAACAATTTTCAAAATAATATAAATATAAATTGGCTAGACAGTTGCTAGCTGGGCCACCTTATGACAAACCTTTAATCTCTTGATAAATATTTACCATTATGATATACATAATTATCTTTTACTATAAACCTAAGAGTTGGGAACCAAATCTTCATAACTTTTAAATAAATTATCTTTATGTAATTTTACAAAAATTTTAATCATATCATCAATATTAATAGCGTTAAAATATCTTCAAAATCTAAACTACATACCGAAGAAATTTTTTATCTTTAATTTGTTCAATGATTCCTTTACTATTTTTAAGTACGCTTGTGAATTTAAGATTATTTATTGTATTTTGTAATATTTCATGGAGAATTTTGCCTGATTTTCTGATATATGTATTAAAACCATTAGTAAATGTTCCAAACTTAACAGGGATTTAATGAAATTTAGGAGTAAGAAATACATGTGGAAATATAAAATTATTATTAATTTCTATTTTTAAGTGTTTATGAAAAGCCAAAATTCGATTATTTATTTCTCTATCAGAAAAGGATGACTTAATAAAAGTTGTATTATTATCAAAATGTTTGTCGATCATTAATCTATAATAGTATTTACATATAAAACACTCGAAACCGCCGGGATTTCACCACCGTGGGATTAATCTCCTACCAGAAAGATGACAAGAGGTCATAGATAGCAGTGTGGATTATGCACATCTATAGGTAATGTTCACGTGGTCATGATAGCGAAATGGTCAAAGTATTGGATGGTGGCAGGCATGTCATGAGTTCGAACCCAGTACCACTAAAGACCTACTGTGTAGGGGCGATGCACGTTAAATCTGTAGAGAGCTGAAACGTCCTCTCGTTGGTGTGGTAGAAAGAAGAGGGGGTGCCAGCTCAGGTGTTGTCCTCGTCTCTTGACCATGGTTCAAAATTAATCCGTCGCCAAAAGCCTTCGTGTAGCTGAACAGTGCGATGCTAATATTCACTCACACAGGTAACGTTCATTTTGGCTTTTTTGCCCTTCTTTATGGGTAATAAAAACGGGATAGAACTTTAGCACTCACCCAATATTATCATAAAAGAGAGAACTTAAAGTTTAAATATATTTAATTTTTATAATCATAATACATGATACTTATTCAAAGCAGCAAAACTTGAAACGTAAAACGCCATTAAATGATTCTGGATCCCCAAAATATTAATTAGAAAGGTCCCAGGTGTTCTTATTTGAACGAAGACCAGAATTTATTTAGAACAGCTATAACCCATGACTACACACATCCTCTTTCTCTAATTTCTAACAACCATTTCTATGCATCTTTCTTAGAAATTATTTACAGAGTTCGAGTAGGATTGAAGATTAAGAAATGTTATAAACTATAAAAATATTTTTTTCAAAATAAATACAAATGTAGAAAAAAAAATTTATAAGAACTTTTATACACCGAAAAGCCTGCTCAAAACTTATTTTCTAATTCCATTCAAAATAAAGAGTTTCGAAAAACAGATACAAAATATCAGTAGCAACAGGAGAAAAAACTCTATTACTAATAAAGAAAACATCAAAGAAAATAAATCTTCCAACTTTCTCGAAAAATGTTATTTCATCTACGAAGTTTCAAGAATAAAAAATTGCATATGAATATTTTTTTTCGACTTCTACTTTCATCTGGATTACATTTCTGCAGCAAGAAGCATATTTTTCAATCTCAGGAATCATAAATTTTACATTTCTGTCCTTTTAGTTTGTGTTATTTTTATAATAAGGAAGCAAAAAAGGATGAAAAGTTAATAAATCACAGGAGAACCGAAAACTTCTGACCGACCAAGTTCGTATTTTTATTTCCTCAAAATGGAATTTCAAAAGGTTTCGCGTCTGGACGTTGATTATACCCTACCTCATGTTTCGTTTTTTTTTTCCACCATCAAAAAAATTTCAGTTCGCTTTTAAAATATTAATGAAGAAAACTGCTTTAATTAAGTTTTTACTCGTTAAGAAACACAGGTCTGTTACCTGAATGTAAAGTTCCAGTAAAAAAAATTCCGAATTTTCTTTAAAATATAATTTCAAATTGAAGTGAATTTTTTTTTCTTACAATTTAAAATTTTCACATAAAACTTTTTTTTAAAAAGAAGTTCACTGATAATTTTAAAAAAAAAACACTTTTGATCCGTTGTTGAGTAGATTCACCATTAGCTTTAAAAAAATTAACGGTAGATCAACCCCAGATGTACAAACTATACAAACGTTCATATACGAATTGTTCAAATTGTAAGACTGTAATTTACATGTATTATTGCAGTTCTATTAATTTGTTCTTTTTTTCACAAAATTCATTCTTGGCATTCCTCTTCGGTCCAATTCATCACTGAAGCTGCAATGTCCAATATTGATAAAGTCCTCAGATTTTGATACACCCACCGCTCTTGCAGCTTAATGAGAATTCGAGGGTTTAATTCCGTTGATTGTAAATAAGTCTTCGTATTAGACAATACCTTTCTTCTCACGCATCGTATCCAGTCCAGGCAATCGTTGTAATGTTTTTCTGTGAGAACTTGAAATAATATACTATCGCCACCGTATTGGCGATATATTATGAAAGGAAACACATGGTTTCTAATTCAGCACGTATGACACATTCGATATCGGGGATGCCATCCTGGCGAGTTTTCTTGAACATTGACATTGTTGAGATAGCAAATAATAAATTTATTAAAGCATCACGAAAAACTTTTTTTTTATACAGAGAGATATAAATATACTAATTTATTAAATTTTTTATTACGCTTAAATAATTATTCATATTGTGATTCAAAATAATTTTTTGTACCATATATTATATGTGTGTAACTTAATTCAGTTACCGTTTTCAAGTAAAATATTTTATTCACAATAACTTCAAATTGCAATATATATATATATACAGGGTGCGACAAAAGAACGTGGACAAATAATTTTTATATAACTATAAAAAATTAATAAATTAACAAATTATAACAAATAACAATAAGAGTACACCCGTACTAATAAATAAATATAATTCGTTTCAAAGTGACCGCCGTTTTCAGCAATGCAGAGGCGCAAACGCTTGCAGAAATTTTCAGCAATGGTCCTCAAATCTTTTACCCTTTAATCTGTCCTGTTCCAGTAGAAGCGATTGCTTTAGAGAGTCTAAA
>BMAO01007965.1:0-18182 GCA_019973975.1 Trichonephila clavata | reverse complement strand
CCGCAGGGAATTGCTTCCAACTTCACGTGTGAGCTCATAGCAGTTAGGACAGCCCTAGATATTTACCTTACATGGACAGATATCGCTAATTCCGACGGCATCATTGTTCTCTCCGACTGTAGATCCGCTCTTGAGGCCATCATGAAAGGAAAAATGGACTCACCCAAGAAATCAACTCTTTTTTACTTTCCATTGGTGCATTGGGCAAATCATGCACCCTCCAGTGGATCCCGGCCCAAGTTGACATCGAGGGGAACGAGATGGCCGATTTCCTTGCCAATGAAGCCAGAACCCTTGAACGTGTAACTTCTTCGACTACGGTCTTTGATGCCAAACGCAGTCGCAAAACAAAAGCTCTGCTCAAACCCACGAAAAAAATTCTCGCTGCCAGCATTAAATTATAGCCGAGAAATTACAACAACAATAACCAGACTAAGGACAAAACATTTTAAGGGCATGAAGATTCTGCCTGATGGATCCAGATCATATGTGGAATGCAGGCACTGCCAGGCAAGCAACTGGATCCCAAACATCTTTTTAACTGTCCTTCCATTGTTGGTGCCCTTTTTAAAATAGACAATGACTACAGCATGGACATCCTATACTCGGATCGTGCCATGGATGTTGCCACGGCAGTGATTCACGCCGTTGGCAATATTTGACTCATTTTTTTATCTTTATTTTGTTATATGCAATACCTTTGCACTTTGTCATACACGACAACAACAACAACTTCTTCAAAAACAATGTTCCTTACCACCTTTTCCTCTAATTTGCACAGAATTTTTACTCAGTCTTTGCTTCTGCACCTTGACAGAGCTACGTATAATTGTCCTTGAGTAAATATTGTTTTCTTCGATATTACACATAAACCGACTTTTTCAGAACTCTGCCCCTGTGTTTTATTGATAGCCATGGTGAATGAAATATCTTTCAGGGAATTGTGTACGTTTCAGTGTGAATGGCATATCCAAGTCCACTCGAGTGTCCAGTTTGGTCCTTGGTATACATAAAATTTCGTTTTTCTTATCGCCTGATAAAATTTCGCGCTGCAGTATAATCTGAATATTTTTCACTACCAATCATCTGCCATTACACGGTACATCTGTAATACATAAACTTCTTAATAGTATGGCGATACAGTTTATTTTCAAATTCAGTTTAGTGGGTAGCATTTCCTTTAGAATTAATGATGTTAGATATTTAGGTAGATACTGCAGCATAGCATTCTCTTGATGATCGCCATTGTATCATCACCGCCAGCTAAATTTATTAAAGCATCACGAAAACATTTTTTTTTGCATAAACTCAAGAGCCAAAACATTATGACCACCCCTATATTTTGCAATGAACTCGCCTGGATGACGTGGAAGGCGCGTGAGAAGGTGGAAGTGGTATTTAACTGCTGCTGGAGAGTCTGAAGAATCATTTTTCACTTACTTCTGTGTGTTATGGGAAAGGCTGTGGATCTAAGCGACTTTGATAGAGGGCAGATTGTAATGGCTCGAAGGCTCGGAACAAGTATTTCCGAAACTGTACGACTCGTGGGTTGTTCGCGATCTACAGTTGTCAGTATTTATGCAAAGTGGATGAATGACGGTGAAACCAGCAGTAGACAACATGGTGTTAAACGTCCATACGCTATCAAAGAAAAAGGTCGTCGGAGACTGTCTCGCATGGTGAAGCAAAACCGGAACCAGACAGTGGCTCAGCTGACAGCACAATACAATGCAGGGTCAAGTAGAATAGTATCGGAGCACACTGTTGAACGGACACTTTTGGATATGGGGCTACGCAGGAAACGTCCCACTCGTGTGCCTTTGCTGACCAAGCGTCATCGCCAACTGCGCCTGCTCTGGGCCCGAGAACACCGCGACTGGTCCATGGATCAGTGGGAGAGAGTGGTCTGGTCAGATGAATCACGGTTTGTTATTTATCACGCCGATGGCTGTGTCAGGATACACCGTCTTCCAGGCGAACAGTTGCTCCCTCAATGTACAGTAGGTCATACAATGGCCGATGGGGGCGGTATTATGCTTTGGGGGACGTTCTCTTGGGCGTCTCTGGGACCCATGGTTGTGGTAGAGCAGATCATGAGTGCTACAGGGTATCTGAACATCATTGCGGACCAGTTGAACCCTTACATGGCCTCTGTTTTCCAGACGGAAATGAAATGTTTCAACAGGACAACGCCCGTGTCATAAGGCTAAAATCGTGTTGGAGTGGCTCCAGGAACATGATGCTAAATTCCAGTTAATGTCCTGTCCGCCTAACTCACCGGATCTCAATCCGATAGAACAAATTTGGAATGTCATGGGACGGCAGCTCAGAGCTCAAAAACCACCAATTCGCAATATCTCGGATTTGCGTGACTGTTGCTTTAAACATCTGGTACAATCTGTCTCCGTCCTTCTACCAAGGACTTGTGGCATCCATGCCAAGGCGGGTTGAAGCTGTGGTGCGCTCCAAAGGTGGGCCAACTCGTTATTGACAGTCGGTTATAATGTTCTGGCTCTTGAGTGTATATTGATATAAATTTTTAAGTGTATGACTGAGAAGTTTATCGCTCAAACGAAAATTAAATGAAATATTAAAACATCGTTTGCGTTGCTTATAAGAATTCTTTTTAGAAAAATATTTAATGAAAATAACTTAAGCTAAATGAAAGGAAAGGAATTAACATACAACAAAATCATTATTTCAACAGATAATTTATGTTATTTAAGAATATTTTTTAAGTTTAAAGTCCATGTTATATAGATTACTTTTAAAGACCTAGTTACATTTACTTAATTTTCTAATAGATTACTCTTAATACTAGAGAGAAAAGAAGCAGTTTTTCTAAAGGAACTATTTAGAATTTCTTTCATTCTATGTCTAGTTAAATCTTTTATAAATAAGAAGCTAATTTTTTTTACAAATACATGCAAATGGTTTTGATTTCAACACAAAATGATTCTTTTTAGCACATCTTTTTAGCATTTCTTTTGAATTAAATAGTTATTTACTTTTTACACCACTAAAGTAAAATTTAAAAAAATTGTTCTTTCTTTAAAAAAAAGCTAAAATATTTAATATCCTTAAGATAAAAAAATCTGCTGCTTATATATATAATTTGTGACTAATATTAGTCTTGCTGAAAAAAATATTCTGTAATTATTTAGTTCCACAAATCCAAGTGACAACGTTATGGATTTCTTCGCAGCATATACCAAAACAATCTGGATCCTGGCAAATTAAGAAGCCATTTGATAATATCTGAACACGTGATAATCCTCTTAAAAGGAAATCGTTCTGGTTCCGTCACTGGAACGTACCTGAAACGTCTAGCGTGAAACAAAGAATTGTGATCTGAGGGCTAAAATCATCTTAGAACGTTTAACCTTCGGCGGTAAAATAGCATATTGTCACGGTCGGCTCTTTCTAGGCAAGACTACATGGTTCAGCGGGCACGCTGCTGGCAAATGTTTTAGCTAGAAAATTTAGCGGTATTTTTTTATTGATGGTGTCCTGTTCTGTGGATATGATCGCGGAACACACGAACTGAAGCTTTTTCCAATCTTTTTTTAATTGGAAGAATCGTTAATTTATGGTCGTGGAGAAAGACTTAAGTGAAATAATCTTTAACTACAAGATTTTAGCTTGAAGATAAGCGTGTATTTTCTACGTTGTTCTTTTTATCTTGACTTAAATCATTTTTGAATTGAATGGCATATTGCTCCAGAAAATTGACTTTTATCCCACGTATCTGATAGATAAACAATGTTTTTAAATAGAAAAATCATTTACTTATATTTTTACCTTGATGAGTATGCCTATTTCGTAGAGTAACTTCAAAAGTAGAGAATTAAAAATATTTCGTTTTCTATTTAATTGTAAAATTCTAGATATAATTTTTGCGAAACAATATTGTTTAAAGCCCAAGTTTAGTTAACTATTTCTATTAATTAAGCTATTATTTATCAACATATTTAAACTATTGATTAAATTGATCAACTTAGTTATCGTAAAATCAACTTCTTTTTCAATTCCTACTCTCTATTAGCTCACTCTCTCTCTCTATATTTATCTTGTTCAAATTTTCAATCGTTAATAAAATGCATTTTAAAGCACTCAATTGAGCTGAAATTTTATGTACTCGATCATTTTGGATGACAATACAGTAATTTAATTATTATTAATGAAATTAATTGATTAAAACTAATTCTTCAAAGAATTAAAAATACAACTTCGTTGGCATCATTTTTGATGACTTAGCGACCATTTTGGTGACTTGTGTCAAAACTTGAAAGGGTTTTTTTCTCACATTTTAAGGCGCTCATTTGAGCTGAAATTTTCTATGCGCTATTGTTTTGGGTAACAATACGATAATGTAATTATAATTATTTAAAACTATTGACTGAAATTAATTTTTTGAAGAATTACAGATACAGCCACTTTGACTTCATTTTTAGTGACTTGGGTCAAACCTTTATGAGATTTTTTCCCCTCACGTTTCAAAGTTGAACTGAAATTTTATATACACGATTGTTTTGGAAGCCAATGCGATACTTTAATGACAATTAATAAAATTTATTGCCACTTAATGTTGTGATTCTGTCATATGTATATATATATATATTTATATTAATTGTAACTATTTAATAAAACATAACTAAAATAATTTTTTTCCTTGATCTAAGTAGGAATTGACTTAAATTTTTTTTATATTACTTGTTTTAATTTAAAACATAAGAAACCACCTTTTTTTGTACAAAATTGTCTTTTTTTCTAATTGATAAAATGTTCTAAAATGCTTTGTTACATTTAGATTAACTTAAATCCTTGAATTAACCATAGTTTCACATTGCTTAAAACTTTATTTATTTTTCATATCTATATATTTTCAAACAATCCTGTTATCTAAACTGGTACAATAATTTAAATTATTTTACCACTATTGTAGATGCTACCTAATAAAGTACCGAGACTTAAAAGAAAAAGAACATTTTCATATTTTTGCCTGAAATACAAAATTAATATCATAAAATTACTCACACAATGTTTACTTAAAAATAATTTTATAAAAAAGGGTAAACTTATTTAGTAATTATTACTATTGTATTATTGCAATTGAAACTTATGATTAATTATTATAATGTTTATCATTGTCATTAATACTTACAATATTATATTGTTGTACTTCTATTATTATACTTAGTATTAGTCTATTATTATTATGATAATATCATTCAACTATTATAGTATATTTGCTTTACAAAAGCTATTATTGTTCTATTATATATTATTCTTGTGAATATTTATTACGATTGTGTAGATATTGTTTTTACTAATACAAATATTGTTATTTTGTGACTATTATTATTGTTTTATTACTGCTATTGTTGAAACATTGTTGTTTCTACTATTGCAACTTTTATACATTACTAAAATAATTGTATTATTACTGTTATTATGATCTTAATATTAAACTATTACTGTTAATATTATTGTATATTTATTATACTATTACAATCCATATTCAATATAGAATTATCATTGTGACTAATTATTAATGTACTGCTTTATGTAGCGTTAATTTTATTGTTATCACAGAGATCTGATTTCGGCGAAGAAAAGTTTTCTTTTATAATTTGAATTAAAAGTTAATGTAGCTGTGTCTTTATTGGAATTGCTAACAGATATGCGTTTCTTTTTTATTGTACCCAAAAACCTTCACAAAACATTCTTCATTAGACGAAAAAATGTTAAAAACAAGTGAAAAATTAACTGATAAGAATTATTTAGTAAACTTCCTTTTCACTGTGCATAGATAGGAAGAATTTTAAATTTTTAACTAAATGCTAGTCTCTTTGAGTTAACACTTTGTGAATAGATATTTCCAGTCATATATGTTAATGAACTGCTTACCACTGGACTAAAAAATTTTATAATTTGCATGTTGACTGAAAAAAATGTCGGTCAAATATTGTTAAGCAAAATGCGGTAACAGACATCTATATATATAAAGGAGAAAAGCGACTGACTGACTAATCACGATATCTCCGGAACTATTCAACCTACAGATTTGAAATTTAGTAGACATGTTCCTTTCATAGAGTAGACATCAGCTAAGAACGGATTTTCCGAAATTCGAAACGCAAGGGGCGTTACGGGGGTTAAGGGGCGTTATAAATAATGGTTTCCATGTTTAAACTACTTGATGTACAATCTTGAAATTGAGTAAGCAGATTCCTTTCAGAGAGTAGAGATCCGCTACAAAATGAGTTTGGTGAAAATCGACCCCCAAGTGGCGTTGCAGGGGCTTAGGGGGCGTTATAGATAATTATTTCCATTTTTAAACTATTTGACGCACTGTCTTTAAATTTGATATAAATAGATTCCTTTCGTAGAATAATGATTAGTTACAAAACGGGTTTTGTGAAAACAGACTTCTAAGTGGCGTTGCGGGGGATTAAGGGGCGTAATAGATAAATATATCCGTTTTTAAACTACTTCACCTACCTGCTTGAAAATTGGTAGGTAAGTTTCTTTCCTGGAGTAAATATCCGCTACAAAATGGGTTTTGGGAAAATTGACCCCAAGGGGTGTTGCGGGGGCGGGCGGGGGTTTAAGGGGCGTTATAAATTCCGATTTTTAAGTTACTAGACGTACAGTCTTGAAACTTAGTAAGCAGATTCCTATTCATAGGGTAGAGATACGCTACAAAATGGGTTTCGTGAAAATTGCCCCCAAGTGGCGTTGCGGGACTTAAGGGGCGTTATAGATAATTATTTCCATTTTTAAACTATTAGACGCAATCTTTATATTTGATAAATAGATTTCTTTCATAGAGTAGAGATCAGCTATAAGAAGGTTTTGTGAAAACAGTCCTCTAAGTGGCGTTGCAGGGGATTAAGTGGCGTAATAAATAAATATTTTCGTTTTTAAACTACTTGACCTACCTGATGAAAATTGGTAGGAATGTTTCTTTCATGGAGTAAATATCCGCTACAAAACAGGTTTGGGGAAAATTGACCTCCAAGGGGTGTTACGGGGGCGGGGGGTTTAAGGGGCGTTATAAATTCCGATTTTTAAGTTACTAGACATACAGTCTTGAAACTTAGTAAGCAGATTCCTATTCATAGGGTAGAGATACGCTACAAAATGGGTTTCGTGAAAATTGCCCCCAAGTGGCGTTGCGGAACTTAAGGGGCGTTATAGATAATTATTTCCATTTTTAAACTATTAGACGCACAGTCTTTATATTTGATAAATAGATTTCTTACATAGATTAGAGATCAGCTATAAGAAGATTTTGTGAAAACAGACCTCTAAGTGGCGTTGCAGGGTTTAAGTGGCGTAATAGATAAATATTTTCGTTTTTAAACTACTTGACCTACCTGCTTGAAAATTGGTAGGAATGTTTCTTTCATGGAGTAAATATCCGCTACAAAGCGGGTTTGGAGAAAATTGACCCCCAAGGGGTGTTGCGGGGGTTAAGGGCAGATATAAATAATTATTTCTATTTTTAAACTATTAGACTCACAGTCTTGAAATTTGGTTAGCAGATTCCTCTCATAGGATAGAAATACACTACAAAATGTGTTTTGTGAAAATCGACCCTTAGGTGGCGTTGCGGGGGTTCAAGGGGCGTTATTGATAATTTTTTTTGCATTTTTAATTAATTGGACGCACAGTCTTCAAATTTTGCTAAGCAGATTCCTTTTATAGAGAGTGCAATTCCCCTACAAAATGGGTTTTGTGAAAACAGACCTCGAAGTGGCGTTGCGGGGGCTCAAGTGGCGTTATAGACAATTATCCCCATTTTTAAACTGTTAGACGTACAGTCTTGAAATTTGATAAGCAGATTCCTTTCGTAAAGTAGAGAAACGCTACAAAATGGGTTCCACGAATATCACTTACTAAGTTTAATTTCGGGAGATTAAGAGGCGTAATCGATAAATATTTCCATTTTTAAACTATTTGATCATCCTGCTTGAAAATTGGTAGGCATGTTCCTTTCATGGAATAAAGTTCATCTAACAAAGAGTAAAACGAAAATTGACTCCTAAGGATGTTTGCGTGGGGTCAGGAGGAGTTACAGAAAAAAATAACTTTTTTTAATTGTTAGACCCATATACTTGAAATTTGTTAAGCATGTTTCTTTTGTTGAATTGGGATCCACTAAGAATAAATTTTAAGCAAATCAAGTTCTGGGGGTTGCAGGGGGTTACTGGGACGTATTGACAAAAAAAAATTCCTTTTTCCAAGCTACAAGGACTATAATAATGAAATTCGGTTTGCATTTTTCTTTTGTTGAATTGAAATCCGCTAAGAGCGGTAATTTTGGAAAACGGCTCTCAACGGGATTACGGGGATATTGATAGTAAAACTTTTGTTGTTTTTTTCTGTTAGATTTAGACTTGAAATTTGGCTTGCATGTTCAATTTACGGAGCAGAGATCCACCGAAAATTCGTTTTGCGGGATTCCACTTGGTTGTTGAGTTACGAAAGAGCAAACATCATTCTATACTTCAATTTTAGAGATTTTTAGAAAATACAAATTAGATGAGTTCTGCCCTTCTTTTTATCAACAGGTGACAGTTACAGGTATAAGTATATTTTTCAATTCAATCGAATTCTTAATGCTAGGACTTAGATATCAATAATTTATACATATATATAAGCAGTAAAAATTTATAAAACATCATGAAATACCCAGCGAAGCGGGCGGGTAACGGCTAGTTAAATATATATAAAATTTTATCATTATTTTTTGTGAACAATTTTACTATAATCAATATTACTGAATACATTTGTATACATTTAACTAAATTATCATTCAGTTAAATGTGAACAAAATAAATAACATTTTCATAAAAGTAAAGTTCACATAATTTTGGGTGATTCGTCTATTAATCATATATAATCTATGTAGCTATTCAATAAATCACAAAAAGAATATAAGTCGCTCGTATTCTTAAGAAGGTTTTTGCGCATCTTTTTTATTAATGTTTGCATAAACTACACTGTTTCCGATTTTGATTTTGTTTGCTTGTGTATCTTATCATACCCAAGTTTAGTCTAGTTCAAGCAGCTTAAATTTGTAAAGTCTGTGTTCAATGAGAATCTCTTCAGACAGGAAGAGAGATTCATCAGCGGTGGAACGTACACCCCCGCATCGCGTGGGGGACCCAGGGTTCTAGGGGGCCCAAAGCCTGACTGCCTCCAAGTACCTACCCTTTATAAAATCCAACTTGGGTTTCCAAAGCCTGACTTTGCAGGGGGGCATACATTTTCTCCGTTACGCCACTGATTCATTATATGTTTTATCTATGCATTGACACACAAAAGATAGGCAACGTGAAGGTATTCACATATAAAAACTCTTAGGAAATGTCTTAACGAAATTTTGCCTTAAATTCTCCTGCAGTAGGACGATGAACACAGGAATTGTACGTCGTACAAAGTTTCAGTGAGCGGAGAAAACGATTCTTTCAGATCAGCAGCTCACAAGAAGACAATTACATGAAATTGTTCCACAAATGTCTAAGACAAAGCTTTTTGAAGTTCTGGACGTGGCATTAAACTACAGGAAGTAGTGAGGGCACTAAATCCCCCAAAACAAAGTAGAAATATTGTTTTTGCTATCAGCTGGTGGTAAGAGTTTCCCACAGTGGGATACAGGAATAAATGCTCAAGTTTAACAATTATTTATACGGTAGTAATTATGAAGAGAAATAGCGCATATATCACTTAAAACGATATCGAAGACTTTTTATCAGATACAATGATGTGAATGAAAATACGCTGCTAATCTTTAATTTCCGGCTGCACCTCGTATATTTACTTTTAAATCTCATATTTTACATCAAAAGCATGTAAATTCTTTCATATACGACAGATAATAGTAAAGAATTTATTCTAAATTTTTTTAAGGTCATTAGAATAATTAAATTAATAAATAGAAAAACATTAAATAAATCAAAGGTGTCTTGAGGGAAAAAATAAGAAAAAAAAAACTTGGTTGTATTCATTAAGTACATTTAAAATTGAATGAATGGAAAATGTGAGAAAAATATCATGAATTAAATATGTAAAATACACGGTATTTTTGTGACTGTTTTTGTCGTCCTACAATGCATAGGGTTGCTCCTCAACTTATGACGGAAAGGTCGGAGACGGGCATAAGATAAAAAAGTATTTAAAATGTAAAGGAAAATTATTTTTGTTTTAAATAGTATTTAATGCATTTTTAAACCTCATCTTATATAAACAATAGAGGTTAGATAAAATTAATTAAATTTTTCTTATTTTTAAAAAAAATTGTGCAAATGATATTATTCTGTAAGGAAATATATAATGATTGCCCAAAGGTAAAGTGCACACGTGCAATTGCGTCAGAATGATTGAAACTTTAGCAGCACGACTGAGCAGGGATGTAAAACGCGGTAAGAGGTTTATACTGCATACAGCGTTCAATACTGAAACCTGTTCGCATTAGAGAAAATTGTTTGAAAGTAAAGTCGTGCCATATATGAATGCATCCAGATAGAAACAACGCACCAGAATAAGGTTTCTGAGTGCGTAAGGTGAGCTTTATACGGACATATATGACGATAAATGGTGACAATCTATGATGAGCACTACTTAAGTCAAATGGCCCCTAAAAACCGGTGTACACATTTTCGAGGAAGGTGGAAAACGATTTCGGATGTCCGTGATAATGCGTGCTCACACGTCTCTCGTGAAACCCAGGCAGTAGTAAAACAATCTGTTGGGAAATGTTATTGCACTCACCATACAGTCCCGATTTGCCACCCTGTGACTTCTAAACCTTTAAACTGCTTAAGAAAGTATTGCATCTCCATTTGGACGAGGAAGCGAAGGAAACTGTGTAGAGCTTCTTCAAGAATCAACCGTGATCTTCTTACAGTTAAAGCATGGAGCTTCAGCTGAAACAACTGGACAAATGTTATAACGCCGATGACGATTTCTTTATATTTTCCCAATAAAGCTATTCTTTTTATTCAACATTTTTACTTTTCATTTCGATAACCCCTAAAGACAATATAAATTTAATGAAAATGTTCTAAATCGTGGATGAATTTATAACATTTATAGCAACGAAAGGGAAGAAATTTTGAAAACTAATTTAAAATTGAGACCAAGATTTACTGAAAGAATATAATACATGAAGATCAGAATTTTTCTTGAATTGTGTAAAGGAATAATAATCACATTGCTTGAGTTTAACAAAAAATAAATTTACAATTTTTATTTCTTTTACGTATATTACGATAAATATCAATTTATATATTTAGTATTACATTAAACCAGATTAAAAATAAGACTAAAGCAAATAAATTCTTTTGTCGGCGAAAGTAAAACTATAAAAAATAGCTATTTTTACCCCCAAAATAAGGATTTCTGACATTTATTTCACAATAATCATCTTTGCAATAAGATCTAAGAATTAAACCCAATATCGCTTCAAATATTTTCACCTATCGAGAGAAGGAAATATAAATTACTTAACAATTTTAAGGAAATTTACATTTAATATTATTTTAAAAATAAATTCAAATTTTAACTAATCTAGAGTCTGATGAAAGAGATTTGAATTTATTTTCCTCAGATAAGAGAAGTGAAAGGAAAGCAATTTGTGGATAAATGCAGTATTTTAAGGAACTGTGCTAAATACTTTCTTCTTTCTTGGTTTACTTCGTGGTCATGAATTCACCATTAAGTCTCACTCTTCAGCCATCATTTATTCTTCAATGAATACTTTTTTTCAAGCTGTGACGAGGTAAAACTGCTTGAAGCTCTAAAAGCTCTGATTGAAAAGGATATCAAGAGTTTAAGAGATTCGTCCACAAATTTATGCCTAAGAGGATATGTAACTTTTACCGAAGGCTCTTTAAAGGTTGTAATTGAACCTTTTGGAATTCTTCCAAAAGGTTCAATGAAAAGAATGAGGTAAAATAAGTCTTAGTTTTTCGTGAACCCTGAATGGACCAATTAAATATCCCACAGAAAAAAAATCAAATGGATGCGATGCTGGATTGTAATGCTTTTGAATCTAGATTCTAGATTATTAGCTTTGCATTTAAAATAAACTAATATAAAAAATTTTAGTCATAACAAAGATGAAAAATGTATTTCAAAAATATACTTTTTAAAATTACACCATTTTAGAAGTTCTCAATTGATTTTATAAATATTTTCCTTTTGGTTATTTTCCTTTTGAATATTTATAATAGTTTTTCTAAGCAAACCTATTACGTTATAAGCTTTCTTTTTAATCTCTCTTCATATACAACATCCTAATAATTAAAACCATTTCAAACTTTAAACAATTTTTGTCAATTATTATCCTTACATCCTTATTACGATTACATAAATTGATTTAATGACACATATTTCTTCATTTTTTTGAAAAAATTCTCTGAGCTTCTTTTTTTATAACATTCAATGGCAATTAAACCCAGCAAGAAATTTAGAAATCTATTTTTGCAACATTTTTTCTGTGTAATTTTATACATTAAGATGAATTTAGTGATTTAGTTTATATTTATTATTCATATGTAACGCATGATATATCCAATAATATAAACAAAACAATGATACAAACAAAGAATGATATGATTGGAAAAATTTCATTATTTTCTGAAAATAAACTTTTGTGTTTATTTAGAGAGATATGTAACAATCAAATGCGCGCCATTTTTTGCAAAATTGATTTAAATCTATTTGCCGTAATCGATGGACATAATGAGAAGTTTCGTGCCACGAAAGGCAACATAAAGTGTCCTGTAAGCCTTCAAGTAAGATCTGTTGAATGAAGTGAATGAACTCTTGGATATGTAAGAAAAATATTTAAAGAAACACAGCTTGTATAAGAAACTATCTTTTAAAAAGTAGATTACAAAGTAGATTATACAATTGTGTTAGCGTTTTGTTAGCAGTTAATCAGTCTAATATCGTTTTAGAATAATAAATCGAATATTTCCATGCGAAAAACAATTTTATAAATTTAATGAAAATTCTTTATGTTACTTAAATCACGTTAAGATCTTTACGTCACTTAAAACGAGTTCGAATTTCTTTACCTCTCAGAAAATTAGTAAAATATCAATTAAAGGTGTCTGAAAGTAGCCGTTTGATGTGTGTGTGTGAAAAATCAAGCATAGGATGGTCCAAGCTTAACTTCACTATTTAAAATGTGAATAGCTCTTTTTAAGTGAGCAATGTGTGAAAAATTATTTAATGTTAATTTGCAAATAAAGGTACACTTGTTAAGAAAGCAAATATATTCTGGGGGAGGGGATGTCTAGGTAGAGTGTATTTTTAATAATAACATTAATCAGAAAATTCAGATATAATGAAGAAAATATTGAAAACTATCATAAAAAGAGTGATGAGAAAAAAGCAACATATATTTGCTAACTAGACTTATGTTAAAATCTAAGCGATATGAATGGCAATTCTGTGATACCATATCTGATTTAAAAATAGAAAATAATGTATAGCATCATATTATATATAGCTACTGTATATGGTATATATTATATGTGTAGCTTACCCGCTTATCGAGATATAATCATTATTTCGTCTCTAAAAAAAACTAAAACCTTAAGCTTATTTAAAGTAATATTACAAAAGACACATCATTTGATTACCTGGACCAACCAGAAGAAGTGTCTACAGAAGTCATGTGAGTTTTTGAACTTCCGGTTGTGGCTTGGTATAAATACTCCCGTTTCATGGAAAATTCGCTCTCTTTTTCTCCTCGTCATGTCAAATGCGGCTCTTTTTAACTGTATTGTTATTATCTGCTTTGTATGTGTATCGTTTGAATCGTATAAATATCTACATATAAAATAAAAATGGAATAATTGTCCCCCACAACAGGATTCATCAGTTTAAGACTTCAAAAACATATCACATAATCATAAAATAAATAAATAAAGCCTTACCATCTTGCTGTCCACACGCACACATTGTTACGGAAATTTTGGATTTTGCTTCTTTATCGAAGCGGCATTATGTCCTTAAGGATCGTTCGAGTGGATTAAAGAATATTTACTCTGTCAATAATAGCAAATACATTGGATTGACCTTGGCGGTATAATCTTGGTCACCAAGTTTCGAGACAAAAGTAGATCTCTCTGTAAAAGTGTTGGAGGTTCTAGGATAGTTATTTAGAGAACTCCAAAAGCTCTTAAAAGATTTTTTCCAATCTATATAAGAAAAACAGAAGGAAACAACACAGGGGTCAAAGCTTGATTGTGACTGTGTGTTTCATAAGACTAATTCAGTCATCTTCAAACTATGTTCCATGGAACCTTTGGGGATCCACGAGTCACAATGAAAAAGTAGAAAAGAAACTCATAAATGTGTATACAAAATGGATTCATGTTTTGTATGAAATTTGTATACCCCCAAGAATTTAAAGCTCATCCTTGTCATGAAGGAATTGAAAACTTTAATTTATACGTATTAAATATACTCAGAAATACTTTTTAAACTTTTATTATAATATAATAAAATAATATTAAAACGTTTTATCTTTTTTTATATATGTACTACTTACTAGATTATTGTTTACGATTTCGGGTTCCAGGAAATAATTCTAAACTCGTTCATACAATCTTTTGCAAAACTAAATAGTTTTTTCTAATGAAAAAATGCTCCTATTTGCATTTGTGAATGAAGGTGAGGGAACACACACACACACACACACACACACACACACACACACACACACACACACACACACACACACACACACACAATATAAGAGGGAACAATTTTTATTAACATATCGACATATTCGATGTTATAAATCTAAATTAAATCAAGAACAGTCCTTAAATTTTGTGTTGCAAATTCATGCAAAGTACTCAGGATTTCTCTCACAGCTATAAACATTTTAATGCCATTCAAAACAAAGTGTATAAGGGAAAGATATTTCTCAACATAGTGGTTACATAAACAAAGTATAGAAACAAATTAAACTCAAAATATGTAATGCGATTGATGTTAATCTCTATAGACAGAGAGAGTTTGTGTGAAAAAATGCGAGCACATATCCGAGTAACTAAACATAATGCATGGGTATGTGACAATTGGATAACAAATTAATATTATTAAAGAATGAATATATTAAAAGTAGATTAAATTTTTTAATAATAAATGCAATACTTATTTTATTTTCCTTTACATAAAGTATAAATAAAATGTTTGATCAACTCTTTAAATATTATTTTAAAATATATTCTTCTAAGTGTGTGTGTGGAATAGGGCTCCACGATAGGTACTTTCTAGTTCTAGGGGTTCCATGAATTGAAAAAGTTTGAAGACCACCGGAATAATTCGATATGGTGACTAGAATTTGTATTGCTGTCTGAATTTTTAATCTGTGCTATTGTAAATTTAAGTAAAAGTGTAATTTTTTTGTTTCCTGTTAAAAGAAAATACACTGCAATTACTAGAGTTTCGAAAGAAATAACGATTTACTTATGAAGAGCTTTTCTATTAAGATTATGAAAACCTTTCCTGCATTGAAAGATAATCAATCACGTAACAATATATATATAACAATAAAAATTATATTCCTTTAAAACTGTAAAAAGAGTATTCCCGCTTTATACTTGTAAGATCTGTTATGATTACAAGCAAAAATTTAATTCAGGATATTCTAATGAATACATGAGAGATTTTATGCCTTAGTAGTAAAAAAATGCATGCAATGAATTCTCAACGGAATTCACAGCAAATGTAAGAAAATGTTCTTTAGAATGTGGTAAGGCCAACTGTTACATAAAGTTATGAGTATAAATCACGCATGTTCTGTGGGATCCAGACAGTTTTTCAGAATTTGTTTCATTTTGAAACAAATATACATATAAAATGTTGCATGATGATATATTTTTCCAATCATGCTCGCTCTTGAAAATTTTCGAAATGAATAAGAATTATCTTTTCTTTTTCTTCCATTTCCAGGTGACAGATTTTTATTCAATATGCATAGTGCCCTTTTGGTTTTCACACAAAGTTTGCTTTAAAGGTAGCATCTTTCTCAGGTAATTATTATTTGTGACCAAAAACTTATGTAATTTATAACAATACAAAACTTTCATGTGTGTATAGCTATACAATTCTGTATTTTACAACAACACATAAATTCTTTGTTCTATGTATGAATAAAATAATGATCTTTTACCAAACGTTTAGATAAAAAGTGAGCAATGAAATAATTTTTTAGGTACTAATTGAAGATTTGGGAAGGAAAATAGTTTTAAATATACTTGAAATTGCAATTCATTAATTTGCACGATGAGCAAATATTCGTCTTATTCCTTATTTTCTTATTCACATTGAAAAAAAAATTCACAAATTTGATTTTGACGAAAAGGGATTGTGACAACCCATAAAAAGTGATTTTAACAATCCACAAAATGTAATTTAAACAATTCTTTAAAAAAAAAAACAATTTTAACAATCAACATATTCTAAATTGAGACAAATATAAAATTCTTTTCCCAACATTTCTGTCATGACATCTGTAAGCAATGGAGAAGAAACTTTGAATTAGAATCATTTCACAAAATTTACAAATTGAGTTGGAAATATGATTACATATTTGAATCTATTTATTTGATTTATTTTGTTTTTGATCCATCAAGATTAAAGAAGATAATCCATTAATTCTAACTTAATGAGTATAATTAAAGTGTGATTAGGTGCTGTCAAACTTTTATAGAAAAA
This sequence comes from Trichonephila clavata, assembly GCA_019973975.1. Lineage (NCBI taxonomy): Eukaryota > Metazoa > Arthropoda > Arachnida > Araneae > Nephilidae > Trichonephila > Trichonephila clavata. The sequence goes on along the minus strand of BMAO01007965.1, from coordinate 1,427 downwards.
ATTCATTCAATAACTATGAAAGCATTTGCAAGCATTTTATATTTCGAGAGAGAGCCATTGAGAAATGCATTATAATTTTTATAAAATTACAAGAAAAAGTAAAAAAAAAAAAAAAATGAAGATCAGAAAATAATTGATTGTCTTAAATTTTGTACGAATCTATACTAGGTATACTATAAATTTGTACGAATCTATTTGTACATGCTATAAATCTAGTTGAAACAAACTAGGCAAAAAATTTTCTCTACATTTTGAAAGGAGTAGAAGCATCTAATCAGCTTAAAATCATTGATTAATGGCGATGCATGTACAAGAACCTCATTTAAAAACATTCGAAACTAATGAAAAAAATCTTGAAAACAAGAACAATGGAATCATTCAAATAAACGAGCAACATTTAAAAAACAGGAACAACACATGAAATTCGATGGCTCACTTACAATTTTACACCGTTTTAGTTATCTGTAATAGAAGTTTATTCAAAGTACTTCAGAATATTTCCCCGTAGAATTGGAAAGAACGCATTTTGCTAAGTTTACCACAATTATTTCATAACTAATTCAATATTCTGTGCATTCTGGGTAATTTTAAGTTATCAATTAAATTTAAATATTTTTCTTTCAGGTCCACTTCACTCTCACTAATTACAAAATATTTCAATGTACCATATATAAAATATAATGTGAAATTATGATTTTAATTTATCCAGTGCTTCTGTTGTTTACTTTAAATTAAGTAATGAATTCATTTTTATGTAACCTTTCCCCTCCATATATCATAGGTGTATTATGGATCATTATATTAAAGTAAATCCAGGATGTGGCATGTTGTAACATTATGATTTATCCTCATCTTCTTCACCAATTACGCTATTAAAATAGATTCAATGAAGCATGGAACGGTACGAAAATATTCTGCGGTTGAATGAATTCGCACTTTTTGGAGCTAATAAAATTGTTCCAGGATTTTTTTTTCAATGTGGCAATGAAGATATTATAATAATTTCTTTAAAAACTAATAGATTTAGATTAAATAATTTTTTCCCAATTGTAGGTCAGTTAGAATTAAGTTCGAAGTTTCGTCCAAGATACGGGAGATATTTTTGGAAATCCTTTTAAAATTTTCTCTTTGTATTCCTTGGTAAAACAAAAGAAATCCGATTATATGGAATCCATTATTGATGAACTTACTCATACATTAATATCATTTAAGAATTATTAACCTGAAAAATTTAATAGTGATTGTATGATATTTTGGTCTCGAAGATTAAGTTCAGAATAACATCTTAAGAACAATGCCAATGCAGCTTCATCTGTTTTTTTTTACAACGAGTGTAAAATATCCATAGAAAGTGATTGATTATACATACATTTGAGGCAAACGAACAAGAGATTAAAATACGTTAATAACTAAGATGAAAATAGTGC